>CM038644.1:1350058-1482558 GCA_021554675.1 Leuciscus idus
GAACTTCAGCTGATCACTCCTGATTTAGAGCAAAAGCAGATTTCTTCAATAGCACCAGCTAGTGCTGCTTGCATGTCTGTTCGAGCTCCTGAAAACTTAAGCTGTGATGAAGCGTAACGCACCTCTCTGTGTGCGGGGTCCACGTCATCAGGCAGTTCCCCAGCCAGTTTGTTCATCAGCACTTCCGGTGGATAATGTGTGACGCTTTTATTCTCTTCACCAGAGGATTCCTGTCAGGGGAAATTAACATTTTATGCAAATCAAGCAGAAATGGACTGAAAAGTTTGTTATATTCTAGGGTATATAAGATCATACAGAAACAACTTTAGCTGGCAGTGTAATCTCTCCTAACTCCTCCTTCAGTTGCTCGTAGGTTTTGCCACCCTAATGCAAGAATAAAAGAGTTAGAGGTTGTTCATCTGCAGAGAATTCCTTAGTATGCTTGTAAACTCTATGTTAATCAAACCTACACTCCAT
This sequence comes from Leuciscus idus, assembly GCA_021554675.1. Classification (NCBI taxonomy): domain Eukaryota; kingdom Metazoa; phylum Chordata; class Actinopteri; order Cypriniformes; family Leuciscidae; genus Leuciscus; species Leuciscus idus. Next base: position 1,350,536 of record CM038644.1, read on the forward strand.
TTGGTAGGGTCCCAGGCAGTGAACCAGCCAGTGAAGGTAGGAGGCTCAAAGCCCTGCTTCACCATCATTATAGGAGTGTCGGGGTCTCGGGATCCAGGGTGAGTCCGCAGGTATTCCTGGCATGTTGTCACAGATTCCCGACGCTCCACATCATTTGCTTCATTTCCAATCCATAGAAATACCTAGAAGAACCAAATGCTGAAGTAAGGACTGCAAGGTTTTAAAAGTGTTTAAAGATCAAGATCATACATATATATTTAAATATAAATAAATGTGACTGGAGTCTAAATTTCAGAGCTGCTGCAAACACATCGCTATGATCAGATGCTTTCTGAACTGCTGTTTTCTCTTTTCTGTGTTGTTTATTTTGTTATTGAGTGGATAGTGTGACACATATTTACATATTCATCTAAATGTGGGTGGCGTTGGGATGTTCACTAACAGAATATTGCTGCAAAGGTGTTTCAAATTCTTTTTACCCTTAAATGAAGAACGAAAAAGAACTTCACCATGATGAGTGTATCAAGGCTTATAGCCACCAAACCTTCTTTTTCATTGCAGATAAAATGTATAGTTTTAGTTCAAACTGTGTTGCTCTACCTGATCCCACGTGTCCAAAAGCATTACGTCATCCTCTCTCAGATCATCCTGTGCGAACTGGGTCACCTCAGTCGCAATATACTTGCCCGTCTTATTGGAGCATTCGAAGAGGCGTGGTTGATGATCGGAAGTAACCATCTGTAATCTTTTGAGAAGAAGTGACATCAACAGCCAAGAATAAAGAACTTATTTCCCTTTGAATCTCTTAACACAACACTTTGTTCTGTATACCTTCTTTCACTTGCGTATGGTCCTTTTCCACCTAAGATTTCCCAAAACTCATTTGGCTCCTGTCCCTCAGCCATGATTTCCTCAGACGAGCCTCGCCCAATGAAGGAGCTCACCTCTTTAGCCATGGCTCTCTCATCACCACTGGAGCCCTGAGAGGTTATCAACAGAGTTAGTACTGCTCTCCCAATAATGTCCATTATAGGGACCGGATAGTTTGATGCCACCGGATAGTTCTAGGAACTCAGTTATAGGAACTATCCCCCAGGATGGTTCTCCGAGAACTAATGGTTCCCCTTGGAACCTTTTCCTGGTTGCATTCGCACCGCCAGTAGGAACTCTGAAGTGACGTAAGACACGCTTGTTGTTGTGACTTTTATTTTGATGGCGCTGAGAACGACTGAGCCTGAGCAAACAAACAGTGCTCACATTCTCCTGTTCATTAGTTTACGATCTGTCCAACAATCCTGTCTAATACATCATTAGATAGAACTGTTATACATAGAAAGTAGACAGTATATGAAAAGTTATTAGCGTTTGCCATGTGGTTGAAGTTCAGTGTTGCTGAGCTGTTCGTAGAGTTAGTTTCTGGAGTAAATATATAAGCTATAATCTGTGTTTACAAAGCTTTTTTAATAATGGCGGGTGCTGGTGTTTCGCGTGCGTTCGGCCAATCAGAGAACACTAACGTCACTGTAGTTCCTATAGTTCTGGTTTAGACTGACTCTGAAGTAGGAATAAATTAGTTCCTCCAAAAGGAGTTCCTAGAACTAAAATGATTCCTAGTTTCTGCGGTGCGAACACACCAAAATCCGGGAACTTCCGCCAATAGTTCTAGGAACTATGAAGAGGTTCCTCCAGTGCAAAAGCCCATTACGTGAAGAGTAGTGCTGGACTTTGCAACATCTGCTGAGTGTTTTCCCATTAAAATACTATCGGTTATTCAACTTCTGTAGGAAGACTGCGTACTTTGCCATACCACAGGTAGACACCATACTGGCTTTTCAAAAGGAAGACATCATTGGAGTTGAGAGAGCCTGCCAGAGCTGGAACCTCTATTGCTTTTGAATTGGTTGGGTGAGAGCCACAGATCTGAAACAGGCGCACAGGGGGCTCCGGTTCTTGGCCACTCTTTCGGGAAGTCCCTCCCTAGAAAGGAAACAAAGGAACTTTATTTATTAGAAAACAACAGCAATTTCAGAAACCTGGAATGTATTCATGTTCGAATGGATGCCTTTGACCAAATTATTTTGTAAAATATACCAAGTTCTGTCATGAAACTCCAGGCTGACCGGTCCTTTGCATGCACTCTGCAAGCAATCACATTATCACTGCATGGCACAAGCTGATTGACCTCTGCTGATCCTGCAGCCAATGAGATTGCTTGCTCAACATTTAAACAGTCTGGTTAAGCTGGTCCTGCAGGACTATCAGAGTTCATCTGAACCCTCCACCTCCCCAGCTCCACCTGCCCAGATCTGTCCTCTAAACCCCTCCACCTCCCCAGCTCCACCTGCCCAGATCTGTCCTCTGAACCCTCCACCTCCCCAGCTCCATCTGCCCAGGTCTGTCCTCTAAACCCTCCACCTCCCCAGCTCCACCTGCCCAGATCTGTCCTCTAAACCCCTCCACCTCCACCTGCCCATATCTGTCCTATGATCCCCTCCACCTCCCCAGCTCCACCTGCCCAGATCTGCCCTCTGAACCCTTCACCTCCCCAGCTCCACCTGCCCAGATCTGCCCTCTGAACCCTCCACCTCCCCAGCTCCACCTGCCCAGGTCTGTCCTCTGAACCCTCCACCTCCCCAGCTCCACCAGCTCCACCTGCCCATATCTGTCCTATGATCCCCTCCCCAGATCTGCTGCGGATTGATGTATGACTATTTAGTATGTCTAGTTATGCAGCAGCAACATGTCTTACATGTTCACAAAAGTATGTCTGTGTGTATTAGAAGCAAGTCCATACTTGCTCTGCAGCAGCAGCGTAGCAGATATTGTCCACCAAGACCAAATTCATCAATTACGACCAATTAAGTTCAGATCTATACTCAAAAATGTTAATTTCATTATGTTAAATCTACTTAAATTTGTAAATGGAAAGGATTTATTTTGTGTCTGTTGTGCTCATAAGTGAACTGTATTGTTGACTACTATTTAGAAAAGTGTTGTGTTCTCACGTAATTCTGAGTAAGGACGAAAGTGAAAGAGTAAACAAGATGGATAAAGTTTGCTACTCAAGTCTCGTGTTTTTTATTGCTGTTTAATAAACCTTTTGCTTTGTCATGTCATTTATTTGGAAAATTGTCATTTGAGATCATGTTCCTTTTGTAGTTTTGTTCATGGTCTTTGTAGTTCTTTTGTTCTTGCTAATTAGGTTCAGGTGTCTCTTGTTATCTGATTAGTTCTCTGTTATTTAACCATGTGGTTCTTTCTTACCTTTGCGGATTATTGTTTGAATGTTAGATTTAGGGGGTGTTTTCACGATACCGTTTTCAACGTTTTGGGTGCCTGAAAACGCAAACTTTTGCAAACGGGTTTCAAAATGTCTCTGTGTAAACAACAGAGATGCGCATCTGTGAAGATGATGACGTCATGCATATCACGTGTTCAGTCTATCATGTTTCATCGCCATCTAATGGCCTGGCAGAAGAATACAGCGTTTTTAGTCGTTTTAATCATATCGTTGTCGTGTAAACGTATCCTTAGAAGACTTTGCTGGAAATGTTCCAAAGCCAAGCCTTCTCAGATCACATGAATTGTAAAATGCCGTAAAATGTGTCAACATTTATTTAAATGTCTTTTGGATATTTAAATTTAAAATTAAAGTAGGATAAAAAGCAAGTAAAAAAATCATGTTGGTTGGGTTGTGTCATTGCAATGGAATTAAAAGTTGAACCGCTTTCTGCAGCAAATTAATCATTAAAAGTCAACTGGTGAATTTTGCTTATAATATGAATACGGAATGTGACTTTGGGGTATTAATATGGAGCTTATAATATGACAAAATGACTTGAATTTGAATTATTGACAAGTGTAATCTAACAAAATTTTATATTATGTGGAATTTTAAATAGTTCTGAATTTGATTTCTTTAAACGAATATTGAACATTTGAATTTTATAGACATGTATTTTCAAACAGCTGTTTAAAAAAAAAAATTGTACTGAATTCTTAGACTGCAAAAATCCAGTTTTAAAAAATACAGTTTCAAGGTTTCAAGATGAAGAAGAAATTCAGAACTTCAAATTCAGTTTTCTAAAATTCAAAACTCAGAAAATTCTGATTGTCACACAGGTCATCCTCAGGGAAGAGTAGAGGATCTCAGAAGAGTCGGATGGAGAATTTTGGACGATTACAGAGCGGCACTGCAGTAGTTTTCTGCACAAACGTGGTGGTGGTGGTTTAAGAGAATCCGTGTATCATTCGTTAAGACGTTTTTGGATTTAATATTGAAAGTAGAAAAATTAGAAAACAGCAATAGTGAGCACAGACCTATTATAGCATTTAGTGCAATTAATGCTTGAGTTACAACAGACTGAGCAAGTGCTTCACTACCTCAAAGATCACCATTTTTCCCTTGAAAATGGCCATGAAGTGTCGCGGTTCCTTCCCCATGCAGACTCTGACTTGAACCGGCTGGCCACCGTACTGTTGGTCCAGGGTCACGGACTGATACGCACAAGCCGTCACTTCATCCTGAGACGCATGACGGCCCTTCAGGAGAGAACCATAGGGTTGCTTTCATCATTCATGTGCAACCAAACCCCAGAACTTTTGATTGCTTTGAGATATCAACACAAAATTGGGTTCAGATGCAGCTGACATGACTGTAAATAAGCCCAAAGATGATTTTATGACATTCCAAATATGCTTTCTAATAGTCATTATGTCAACCATGTATAATAACAAAATAAATCAATAAATTGCATCCCTTTTTCTGGGGTTTTCTTAGCAGTGATGTAACATAAGAACCTCCAAAAATGTACAAAGTCTCTCTTCTTTTATTTATAATTTTTTTTTAAAGGTTTTCTATCAAATGAGACCATATACTTGATAACTTTTCTTTTTTCTTTTTTGTAGAGTTATAAATCAAGTATGCCACTTAGATGTGAAATCATTAAAACGCCTTCAGGGTGTAAAAGGGTTAATAATATAAAACTCTTTCCTCTGTTCTATATGCATAAGGGAAATGTTACTTTACCTTCCACATGTAAAGAATGTAGCTTTTCCTGCCATTAACATCATAGCTGTACAGAATTAGATAGCAATCTCCTCCATAGAAGTATCCGTGCATTTCAGGATTCACCTCCACCATCTCCAGATTCTCAATGCGCCACACCTGAGGATGGAGAAGAGTCATGTCTGTTTCTATCTCCCATTATCTCATGTTCTGATTGCAGAATCCTCCTGTTAGATGATCAGATCTCAGTAATCCTCTGTACCTGCTTCTGTCCGCTGCCATCATCCACCATACGCTCTTGCGCTGCAACGTTGGGCATCACATGCATCCGACTGGCATCAAACTTCTCTTGAGGGACATCAGCTGATTCATGAGAAGAAACAGCAAAGATTAACGACCTCGTGAAATTAACATCACAGCTGCATGTAGAGCTTAACTATCACACTGTAAAAACTGATCAGTTGACTTAACTTTTAAAAAAATAGGAAAATTAGGAAACAAAAACTGTCAAAACAGCCTAAATTTTCTATAATGTGTTCCTTATAAAACTGTGTTTTTGAGGTGGAATAAATGACGACATGTAAGTTTGTGAAGCCGTTTGTGTTTCCGTTCCCCATTTGAATCATTGACTCTGTCCTTCCCTGTTTGGATTCTTATCATCTTCTTCCTGTTTGGGTTCATAATTCTTGTTTTGTTCACATCATTCCTACATGTATTTTCTGTGTTTGTGTGTTCATTTAATAAATTATTGCTCAACATTTCCATATCTGGCTTCTTAATCCAGCTGTCTAGTAAACTAAGGAAGCTTGTTCCCGCTACGGAATTAAAGGAACACTCCACCGTTTTTTGAAATAGGGCTTATTCACTTTCTTTCCTACATTTAGATAGGTGGGCAAATGCATTTTTGTCTCAGTGCATGCATTGTTTTAGTTTGACAGGGTCGGCGCTAGCTTAGCTTAGCACAATGAATGGAATCCTTTGTTGCCAGCTAGCATGTCCTGAGTAAAAGTGATATAAATTTTTTTTAAAAACCCCACCTAATTACTTCTTGTGGCCTGCGTATTCACAAAAAGTACAAAAAGTGATGCAGATTAACACTAGGCGATTTCCTAGGCAGATATTGACTTATATATTAAGGACTATATTAGGGGGAAGCACAGGCGAAGCACTGCTACTTGGGCGTGATATCTCTGCGCCCAAGTAGCAGTGCTTCACCTGTGCTTCCCCCTAATATAGTCCCAAGTCAATATCTGCATAGGAAATCGCCTAGTGTTAATCTGCATCGCTATTTGTACTTGTTGTGAATACGCAGGCCACAAGAAGTAATTAGGTGGGTTTTTAAAAAAAATTTATATCACTTTTACTCAGGACATGCTAGCTGGCAACAAAGGATTCCATTCATTGTGCTAAGCTAAGCTAGCGCCGACCCTGTCAAACTAAAACAATGCATGCACTGAGACAAAAATGCATTTGCCCACCTATCTAAATGTAGGAAAGAAAGTGAATAAGCCCTATTTCAAAAAACGGTGGAGTGTTCCTTTAAAAAATACAACATTTAAATGCAACTTTTTGTCTTACAATTCTGACATTTTTTCAATAAAAAAAAACCTTGTAATTAATTTATTATTATTTTATTCCGTGGCAGAAACAAGCCTCCACATTTTGTAATAAACCTGTCATTGTATATTACAAATATTGTTCATCTATAAAAGCATCTGCTAAAAGCAAGCCGTGGTTCTATGAATGGTGGAAGACAGAGACGGTCAATACATGGTGGGAGGAGTCGCGTCTCGCGCATCACATCGAGAATCTCGTATCAGTTCAGTCACACGTGACCTCGACCGCTGACATGTCAGAAGCTATATCAGCTTCCCAATACGTCACGGTCGGGGTCTTTAGTCATTCTCAATCCGAGTGACCAGAGACTCTGGCGGTCTTCCCCCTTTCATGTAAAGTGCTTTGAGTGCAGAGAAAAGCGCTATATAAATGTAATGAATTATTATTATTATCATTATTAGTTGCTCTGACTGAAATAAAGTGCTTGTTTGCCCACAACAGAAGCCTTCTTGTCAACTGGAGACAGGGTAGGGACCTGGTGCCCCCTTGGTGATTGATTAAAAATACCACTGTGGTGGTGTCCGTCCTCACCAGAATGTGTCTCCCTGATAGTTCCTGCTTGAAATGTCTCAGGGTGAAAAATACTGCCCACAGTTCCAGTAGATTGATATGAACAGCCCTTAACTGTGGGTCCCAACTTCCCCAATACCTCGGTGCTGCCGAAGTCCTCCCCACCCACTGAGGGAGGCATCTGTGGTCCTGTGAGGCTGCACAACTGGTCGTGACCCAAACCAGTGTGTGTCGATTGTAAACCGGTGCCAAACGTTTGGCTATCAATCAGTGTTGGAACGTATGAAGATGCAACAGGCCTAATTGAATGACTGATGACGCCGCTGTGAGAAGAACTGCCAGTCTTAGGAAGCTGATAAAGGGCAGCTTACTGAAACTTTAACAAGGTTGTCTGCAACGCCTTCCAATTCATTTCCCTGGAATCCAATTTCATGGCCAGAAAGCACACTTGGAGTTTTTGGAGCTTTTCTGAATATTCACCTGTCGACAGCTTGCTGAGATGACCTGGCGCACAACAGCCAATCTCCCAGATATGGAAGGATCAGCATGCCCTCTCGTTGAAGTGGTTCCAGTGCCACCTGCATGACGCGTGTGAAGACCCGGGGAGAAACCATGCGTGATGCCGCTGACGGGCTAGGATGCCGGGCCGCTATTTGCCTCAAGTTGTCATGGATGAAGAGGACAAGCCGCAATGCTGAAGCCGCCGCCCCTTGCGCCTCAGACCAAAGAGAGAAGCGTTTTCGACCGCCGGACACCGCCCCCTTACCTGGTCCCATCTCTTCACTACCCATCCTTCACTATTTCCTGGCACAACGAGGACACCAGATCCCCTTTTGTTTTAACACTTAATTTTCCCCATTTTTTGACATTTTATGTTTATTTCTGTAAATAAATGCCTCTCCGAGGCCTGACACCACTCCCACTGTGTCTGTCGTTTGCTCCTCCCGCCACACACTCCAGTTATATATGTGTTAAGTGGTTGTCACAGTAAACGCACACAATAACTAACGCCCTGGTTTACGCAGACGTAACACAAATTAATCGCAATAGGTATACACACGGTGAAAAAAAAGAACCCTGGTTAACCAATAAGTTCTCACAACACTCACCTTAACTCCAGTGGCCGGAACACCGCGTTTGTAAAGACCCTGGATAACCAATGGGTCTGAAAACAATCAATAAAGTCTGATAAATCCAATAAAGTCCAAAATTGCGTATCTTTGTTTTTCCTTGAGACACAGCTAAAGTGAGGAGCAATGCCAACCCAAAAGCTGTGCACACTCAAGCGAGATCTCTCCACGAGAATGACTAAAGAGACTGACCGTGACGTATTGGGAAGCTGACATAGCTTCTGACATGTCAGCGGTCGAGGTCACGTGTGACTGAATTGATACGAGATTCTCGATGTGATGCGCGAGATGCGACTCCTCCCACCATGTATTGACCGTTTCTGGTGGTCTGGAACAGTGAAATAGAATGTAAACTATAATAGGGAGGTTACAAACAGAAGGTCAGTGTAACTGAGGTTTAAAGACATTAAAAAACACTTCCTCTGAAAGTGTGTGTGAGAGACTCATACCGACTCTCCCCACGGTGTGTGTTCGGCCCAGACCCGTCGTCTGCTCTCGGACCCTCCAGCTCCTGAAGAGCTGTTTAAACAGAGCCGATTCCCCTCCGTCACTGAGAGCCTCTACTTTAGTGCTGAGAGGATATCCCTTCAGTTTAATGAACTCCTGCAGAATCAGTCACATTAACACACAACACTTTCCCTTTAGTTTAATGAACTCCTACAGAATCAGTCACACTCACCAGAGCTCGAGTCATTGCTGCTTGTCTCTCCGCCTTGTTGGCCGTCTTTCCCTTCCACACAAATATTGACATTCCCCCCTGATCCAAAATATAACAGTCCTAGATAGATAGATAGATAGATAGATAAATAGATACAGTAGATGTGAAGGTTGATTAAAAGTGACCCATTATGCCCATTTTCACATGATGTAATATAAATATCTGATGTCCTCAGAATGTGTCTGTGAAGTTTCAGCTCAAAATACCACCCAGAAGTTTTATTATAGCTTGTCAAAGTTGCCCCTTTTTGGGTGTGAGGGAAAACACTCCGTTTTGTGTGTGTACCCCTTTATATGCAAATGAGTTACTGCTCCGCCCCCCATTCAGAAGAGGGCGGAGCCTTTACACCAGCTTCAAAAACTGGAACAACATAACAGTCGAATTTCTCTCAGGCAAAATGACAATAATACCCAGTAGCGAGTGCAGCCTTACATGTTTGAACCGGAGTCAGACACAGATGGAGAGATCAGGAAGAGTTTGCAACTGTTAGACTGTACATGGACGTTTCTGAATGGTTAGTGGATACATTTATGTAACTTAGTTGTTGTGGAGTTACGTTGATTCATCTCATCGACTAGCCTGTATCGTCATGTTAATCTATAAACTGTTGTACACACACACTGTGGACACACATCTGTGTTCAAAATATTTTATCTAAGTGATTTTTGCATAATAGGATAATTTTGCATAATCCTTTAAAGTACTGTCAGTCAAAAGTTTGGGGTTGGTGAGATTTTATAATGTTCACCAAGGCTGCATTTATTTGATCAAAAATACAGTTAAACAGTGAAAAATTATTCTATTTTAAAAGTGTTTACTATGTGAATATATAGTAAAGTATAATTTATTCCTGTGATCAAAGCTGAATTTTCAGCATCATTACGCCAGTCTTCAGTGTCACATGATCCTTCAGAAATCATGATTTGATGATCAAGAAACATTCATTATTATCAGTGTTGAAAACAGTCATATTTTTGTGGAAACTGTGTACTTACATCGTGATTCAGCAAGTCTTGTGTGAGTGGATTGGTTGCGATCTCAGTGATCTTCATCGATCCGTTCGCATCAGACACACTTCAAAGTTTGAGATGTGTTAGATTCACTTGTACTCAACATACAGTATGAGCCAATTAATCAATCAATTTATAAATTATATTTGTGACCCTGGATCACAGAACCAGTCACGAGTTGCACGGGTATATTTGTGGCAATAGCCAACATTACATTGTATGGGTAAAAATGATAAATTTTTCTTTTATGCCAAAAATCATTAGGATATTAAAGGTATAGCGGAGGATGTTTTACTTCCTGGTGGGTAGTCTAAACTATTGGTCCTCCTAATTGTCAATCATTCTGGTGAATCAATCAAACTTTTCAAAAAGTGGAGAGGGCGGGTCTTATCTAAAATTTGGAAAGATCCTCCGCTATACCTTTAAGTAAAGATCATGTTCCATGAAGATATTTAGTCAATTTCCTACTGTAAATATATCAAACATTTATTTTCGTGAGTGAAGGCAGCACAATCGCCAACATAAATGGACAACTTTAAAGGTGCAGTGTGTGATGTTTAGCGGCATCTAGTGGTGAGGTTGTGAATTGCACCCAACAGAAGTTATGGTGGTCGTTTTGTTATTGTGAATATTATTGTTACTTGTTCATCATTGTGTCAGTGTTTTATTCACATCTTTGCACGAAGAACAACATAGTGACGAAACGCGTTTGTCCATTCAGGGCCACCGTAGAAACATGTCGATGTAAGCGGACCCGCGGTGTGTGTAGAGAGAAATGGCTCATTCTAAGGTAATAAAAACATTACGGTTCATTATGTCAAGATGTCCTCTTAAATATTACACAATGCACCTTTAAAGGCGATTTTTTTGCACCCTCAGATTCCAGATTTTCAAATAGTTGTGTCTCGGCCAAATTCTATCCTAACAAATCATACGTCAATGGAAAGCTTATTCATTCATCTTTCAGATGCTGTATAAATCTCAATTTAAAAAAATTTACCCATGTGACTGGTTTTGTGGTCCAGGGTCACATTTAATGTTTTCCAAGCAGCTGATACAGTATGAAGGACAGTGTATCTGAGGGCTCTTACTGATATAGCGTGAGCTTGTTCATCTGCTGCTGGTCAGATATTTCATCGGGCGTCCCGCTGGGCAGCACTGAGGGCCTTACACCCATAATGCCCACCATAACCTCCATTAGCAGAGGAGATCTGGCCTCGGCGTCTCCTTCAATAACCCCTATCTCTGCCCGACCCCCTCGCTCACGGTCCCGGATGTCCTTCGCCAGCATCATGCCCTGAGAGACCGTGATAAACTGCATTAAACATAATCTCTCTCTATATATACAGTATACATATATATATAAGCTGCCAACCTTCAGACGTTCTTGTGTGTTGCTCTCCGGGCCGTTCCACTGGATAATGGTCTTTCCCAGATCCAACAGAAAGACACTCCCAGTGTCGAAGCTCTTCCAGCTCATTTCCACCTGCACAATATTTCATCATTTATAGCCTGAGATTTATAGTCTGAATAATTTTAACCTTAAGTTTGGTCTCATTTTAAAGAAAACCCGTTGGCAGATTATTGTTGAAGTAAAACAAGTTTGAACTCTAACACTGCTAGAAAATCAAAGCCATAAATCGAAACAAGTCGTGTTCCAAATGTGAGGTTGATATCTCAATAAATGAGCTTTCAGTGAGAGTGTGTTTGAGCGCAGGACCAGATTTTCTCCATTGGATACAGTAAAACTCACTGGGACACAGAGGCTGGGTTTGGGATTTACAGTAGAGTTTTCCGACATCATTACCAAGACACACACACAATTATCACTGCATAATTTATCCAATTGGCTCTACAATCTACTATCCAACAGAAGTAGAAAACAGGAATAAAGCGAGTATTTGCTTTATAGACCAAACCTGAGAAAATGGCCCCATCTTGGAAAAAATATTTAAAATTTTTAATTTTGAAGCCTTGCCAACAGAATGAGAGCCTATTAACAAAGATTGGATTATTTTATATTTATATGGTCCTGGGGTTAAAAATCACAGTTTTAATGGGTTTCAATGTGGACATTCTAGTCCTGAAGGTCCTGAGAGGAACTATTCTGTGTACCTAGTGTAAAATAGATTAATTAAAGGAAATGGGGGTGAAATAGTAAAAGTCCAATAAAAATACACACCTGTTCCAAAATATATGCATTTGGCATTAACACAGGCAACATGATAAAAAAAAAACTAAAAAAGACAAAAATGTTCATAAGGTTGCACAAGGGTTAAATCATTACTGCACGTTTTGTTCATCACTGGATTGAATTCAAATGTTACGACTGATTACAGGCCGAAAGGAAAGATCCCTGATGGAGATTCACAAGCATTTTGACAGATATTCTCAATCCCGGATAAAGTGTTGTGAGGAACATCAGGGTTATAAAGAATGATAGATCCTCACCTCAGTGCCGGTCACTTTTCTTCTCCCCTTCACATGCAGAAGTCTCTGAATGTTATACGTGTTTGTCTCCACATGGCTCATTCCTGAAGACACTCCTCCTGACTTATAACTGGGACATAAACACATATATCTGTGATTTCTGTCCTCTTCATGCACTAAAACACACACACACACACTCACACACACTCAAACGGGACACACCACTGATCGTTGAGTTCAGTTCTTCATCAGTGTTCAGTACTGATAATACCTAAAATACATGTGTGTGTGTGTGTGTGTGTGTGTGTGTGTGTGTGTGTGTGTGAATCCTACATGATGCCCTGTTTGAAGTATCCGCAGAAGATGCTGGACTCGTGGCCCTGAACCTCTCGGTGTTGGACCGGAGAAGATCCGAGGAACTCGTCGAGCTGAACCGCGTAAACCGCAGCTGATCCCTGTTCATCCACAGAAGACATAGAGCCGATCCAGTAGTGGATGTCGTAGAACGCAGATCCGCCAGTTTTACGAGTCTGAAACCAGAGACAAAAAACATGAAGCTGCAACTGCATTCCTGAATCAGTGGTGAAACAACATGTAACATAATCTGAAGGACACACTTACTGAGAGCAGTAAATAACAGTCACCGTCATAAAACTGTCCGTGGAATTTTTCTGGGACCAAAACAAGATCCATTTTCTGGAGAAAAAATCAGTGAAATTGTGCAGTGTGAAATTTACTAGAAAACTTTGTCCAAAATCTTTGATTTAAAGGGGTGGTTGATTATGATTTCTCTTTTCTAACTTTAGTTAGTGTGTAATGTTGCTGTTTGAGCATAAACAACATTTGCAAAGTTACAATGCTCAAAGTTCAAAGCAAAGAAAGATATTTTCTTTTAAAGAAATCGTTTTTTAAGGACTACAACAAACGGCTGGTAGAGACTACACCACATTCCTCCCGGGTTAGTGACATCACCAACCCTAGAATTTACATAAACTCCGCCCCCGGAACATGATTTATAGATTATCAAGACAGAATATGCTAATCAATGACTAGAAGATAACTACACATAAGCTTCATAAATTCATCAACTAACCATTCAGAAATGTCCTGTTGCTTCTACATGTTGTCACTTCTTCTTGAGTCTCTCCATTTTTGTCTGACTCGGTTTGAACATAAAAGGCTAAACGTTTTTTCAATTTTCAGTGCATGTGTGTGTGAGGTAAAAGGACACAAGCTCTTGAAGCTCCGCCCCCTGTGCCGGGAGCAGCAGCTCATTTGCATTTAAAGGGACAGACACAAAAACTGTGCATTTTTGCTCACCCTCAAAAAGTGACAATTTTAACATGCTATATAAAACAATCTGTGGGGTATTTTGAGCTAAAACTTCACACACACACACTCTGGGGACATCAGAGACTTATTTTACATCTTATGAAAAGGGCATTATACCACCCCTTTAAACACTGTGATCTGGGGCTGGATTCACGTAATTTACACGCTTGTAATTTAGACCATAACTTTGACTTACCCGTCGAGAAGAAAGCAGGAAACTTCAGCGTCCCTTTCAAAGTCTTTAGCTCTTTCCACCTGGGAAAGGCTATCCCGATATTTACTCTCGTTTTAGGAATTCGCCGGTCACGTTTCATTTTAAATAAAAATGTTAGCTTTTTTGGCGACGAGGATTCCTTGTCCTGTGGCTCGGCATTAGTATGATCCTGCATTATGAAGTACCGTGCAGTGCAGCCTTTCAGATGTGCCGGGGTCGTGACCAGCGCCTCTGATCTCCGAGTCCGTTCCAGCGGGTTTCAGTCACGTGACGCTGGCTCTGAACGAACACGCGTTGTGGAAACACGTTGAGGTAGGCTAATGCTTTTTGTCCCTCTCTGCTATTATAGTTTTTCAAGATGGCGGAACGACATGGAAGCCTCCACGGACTTACCCGTCCAGTGTAAATAAAGATAAGAAATTCTTCGCTTACGAGGATAAGTCAGATCATTGGCAGAGGTACTTTTACACCAATGAGGACATATTTATGAATAAAGACATTGATTTTAGCTAATAAAATACTTAAAAAACGACACAGTGTACCTTTAAGAAGGAACATTTTTGTGAATCCGGCCCCAGGTGATTAATGCAATACAAAAGTTACTCCCTAAATTGGTATTCAATTACATTCAATATTGTAAAAATTAAGCTTTATATACTGCATTTCATAAGAACATCAGAGAAGAAATCCAGAGTAAGGAAAGAGGCCTGATAAAGGATTTACACTCCAAATGGCAAATCCATCCTCATGAGGAAAATTAAAGGAGCTTCAGAGAAGAATTTACCCTTTTAAAGAGCACATTTTCTGCTTTTCCTCATCTGTGTTTAGTGTAATGTTGCTGTTTGATCATGAAGAAGCTCCAGTTCTTCTCTATATCAGTGTCAGTGTTTCTGAACTCCTGAAACGCCTCCATTGTAGTCTTGAGTTTCTTCCTCATTATAATAATTCATACGCAGAATAAAGGGGCGGGGCCTGGTTGAGTTAGCTAGTAGTGTGTTAAACTGGTGGTTATGGTAAGGGACGGGACATTTCCCAAACAAGTTTCACATACTGTACATCCCATCATTAATACAATAGTTGGCTTATATTCTCACACATTATATATGCAAATAGCACATTGCAGGCTGTATTGAGTGGGAATTTAAAAATGTCTTTATACCTGATCAAAAGATGTTCAAATCAGCGAACAAGTTAACAGCAGCGAAAACATTCTTCATGCATACGTTTCTTCAATAGATTATGTATTAAATGATTCTTTCACCAATGAAACCCACCTCGATCCTCCAGATGAGAGTTCCCGGAGAGTGTGTGACGGCTCTGAACGTTTGCTGCATCTTTCAACACTAAAACACCACACAGAAAATAAACATTTAATTCACTATCATTAAAGCTTCCTTTATGTTGAAGAAGTTATTGCCAGTATTTTTCACACTCGCAATAGTGTCCAAAAGTGATGTCCGGAGGGGAGATTTGTTTTTAATGACTCTACAAGTTTAATGAACCATCAAAATATGAGGAAATATTTTTGATTATTTCAAAAAAATGTATATGAGGGAAGAACAAAACACTAAACTTGGTTAATGTTTATCTGACAAAATTATTTGGTAAAAAAAAAAAAAAAAGGGAAAAACTACAACTACATGTTTTAATTTACTATGCAAAAAAAGAAATAGAAAAAAAAGAAATAGAAAAACAAAAAGCTGACAGGAAAAAGAAAACATAATCAGTTATTAATATTTGGTTGGTTCACTCTTGTAAGTGGCCAAAAATGATGTTGCACAATGTTTCATTACGTTATTATTACAAATAAAACAAATGACTCAAAGCACAAACTACACAATATGTTGACAAAATCTTTAACACATTTATAATAATATTTGAATAAAGTGTCACTTTTGGCCACTACTGAATGTTTTATCATGTTTAGCTCAATGTAAAAAAGTTTTAATAACAGTTTAATATTGTTAAAGCAACATTAATTTTAAGTTTGAATAGTTACCTTGAAGCCCGAACAGTGATGTTTAAAGAAGACTCTCCTCAGATAGATTGAAACTGATGTGTTTTAGTCCAGAGACAGTGAACAGATCCGGGATTCTCTGATCCTATAGCAGAGAAGAAACTAAAATATGTCCTTTTTTGTCCATATCTTTGCTGCGATTGAACAGATGCTTCATTTGATTGTATTTGCCTGCTGTCACTCAAAGCTCCGCTCAGCAGCCAATCAGGATAAAGCTTCAGCCCAGTCTATGCAAATGAGCAATGTAAACAAACAGAGATATTCAAAGGACAAGAAAAGAGTGATGGAGCAGGTGCGTATCTTCAGTGGGTCAGAGTCTGTTTACTGCCTCAAATCAATGCAACCACAGACTAACATATCTCAGATTATTAAAATAAATAGGTTGTATAACATTCATTTTGTTATCCAAGTACTTGAAATCCGTCTGTCCATTATAAAAAGCAGTGGTAGAGGCTGGCTGTGGTAGAGTACGTCATACAGAGGCGAGAGAAGATGCTAGAAGATAAAAAGCTGTTTTACGATAGAAGTTTTAAACGACTGTTTGCAAAGACTGTATCAATCAAACCTTAGCGTTGGGAAGGGAAGAAATACAGGTAAAGATAAAGAGACTAAGAGAAGAAGAAAGAGAGAAGGTGATTGAGATGAGAGAGGGAGAGCAGGTATTGCAAACTGTGCCCATGAGATTAACATTATTACAATGGATTCCTATTAAAGATATACAGTACATCTTCACCAATGACAGTGGAAACTATAAGCTCAATTTAACAACACAAGCACTCATAAACATACTGCCATTATTATTGTACAAATATATATTTGTAAACCTCGAATGTGTTTGAATATTTCCCCAGTATCAGAACTGGGACTTTTCACTGTTTGTATTACTCCACTTATCTGTGTTTGCGTGACTTGCATCATTAAGCCAGTAGGTGGCGACACGTTACTGTCTTTATGAGTGAGCAATTGAACCATTAATTGAACTGATTAGTCTAAAAACATTGATTAATTTAGGAAAGAAACAAGTTGCTGAAACTGATCTTTGATTCTCACACTAATTGCTAATTTATGCCTCTAGACACAGAAGAATTGCATTGGAATTTGATAGAAATGTTACATCTATGCAAAATAATCCTTGAATCGTTTATCATTTAAGGCCAGTCCTGTTTGGAGTATGTGATTGTGTATTGTCAACAATAAGCATAAACATTCTGTATTTCCATTTTGTAGTGTGGATCATTCATTGTGACATTGAAACTGATTCTCATGTTTAAGAATCTGTTTGACAAATAATTTATGCTACTGCCCACTGACATGCTTTTAAAGCTACTGTTATACATTGTCTGTGCCTTCAAACATCTTACAATGCACATGTGTAGATCGGGAAAAGCAAAATTTTCTCAGTGTTGGGCATGCCCCCCAACCCCCCTTGCAAGATCACATTTGGGACCTCGGTATTTAGAAAAACCCTGAGTACGGCCTTGATTAAGAATATTAAAAAAAGAAACGAAGAAGACAGCAAGCTGCCAAACGGACTGGTCAAGAGGAAGAGTGATGGTTATAGCCAAAACAGACAACTAGAGTACTGGTAATCATTGTGTTTAGTTCATACAGTGTGTTCAGGTGGTTGTTTTCAGAGGCTAGGCCCCTTATCGCAACGTCCCATCTCCCAACTTTGTGGGAAGGGTTTGGGGATGTTCCAGTTCCAGCATGACTGCGCACCAGTGCACAAAGCAGGACCATAAAGACATGGATGAGGAGTTTGGTGTGGAGGAACTGGACTGGCCTGCACAGAGTCCTGAGCTCCACCCTGAAGAACATCAGAAGAATTGTCAAAAATTCCCATAAACACACTCCTAAAGCTTGTGGAAAGCCTTCCCAGAAGAGTTGAAGCTGTTATTGCTGCAAAGGGTGGAACAACTCCATATTAAACCCTACGGATCAGGAATGGGATGTCATTAAAGGGGTCATGTGATGGTTCTAAAAAGAACATTATTTTGTGTATTTAGTTTAATGCAATGTGTTTATGTGGTTTTAGGTTAAAAAAAGTCATTATTTTACACATACTGTACATTATTGTTGCTCATCGTTCTGAAAAGCGCGGTGTGCTGATTGGCCAGCGATCCAGTGCATTATGATTGTCCCAAAAACCTTAAGCGTGTGATGGAAATGTCACGCCCCTTACCATATTTAGAACATCAGCTCTCAAAGCAATAATGACAGGTGAAAATATTCGAGCTCGAATCTGATCTGTAAAATGCAGATGACCAAGCTAATCGATCAGACCATATCGTTTCAGATTGGTAAGGTTCTATTTCATTGGGGACATAATTACTGATTATAATGATTTTTACGCGTCGCGCCGCTCTACGGGTTGGAGATTATAATGTAAACATAAAACTATGTCTGCATTTGTGAAAGTAGTAACGACAAGCAAGCGCAACAATACTGCTCAAAACTCGCGTTTAAATAGTCAGTAGCAAAATCTTAAAATATGAGAACATACTTACAGGCTATGTGAGTCAGAAGCGCCAGAATGTATTTAGAATCAGCCTTTGTGAACTCTGCAGATCTTATACTTGCACTAACAGCTACATAACACACTAAAGAAAAAGGAAAACAAGAAATCGCATCATATGACCCCTTTAAAGTTCATGTGCATGTAAAGACAGACGTCACAAAAATTTTGCCAATATAGTGTACGACGTTTTTAGGGTCTGGTTGTATAATTGGTAACAGTATTTTAAGTAGATTTTTTTTGAAATCTTTAATTTAAATGTAATGTGAAACCAAATGATAAAAAAGTCAGTGATGATCACATTTACCACCATAAACTTTAATTTAACCCTTCAAATCTTTTCCGAATGCATTGTATTTCTCCCTGTACAGAATCTCCATCTGTCAGAGACAGTAAAGTTTAGATATTAAAAGTGCAAGAATTAATCATGGGATTGTATTATATTTTATGTCACAATAATTGCTGAAGCTTTTGTCATGGTACTGAATTACATTACAAAAACAGGTTGAAAAGATAAACTTCAGTGTTGTCTTTAAAAAAAAAAGTTTAAACATTTTCTAAACAAAAATAACTTTGAACATTTAAATACAAATGAAAACAATAAAGATTAAGAGATAGTTCTGCAAGAATATTTTCTCAATATTTTTCACTGTGTTGGAAATAAGGTATATAAAGATTCTGATATACAATTCATCATACAGTTTTGAACATGAGGGTGAGTAAACGTTGACAACTTCATTTATGTGGAAACTAAATATATAAAGATAAACAATGAGTCCGCACACCAGAAAATGCTCCTTAGCAATTTTAATAGTTGCTCACCACGTGCAACGTTTCGGGCCCAAGCCCTTCATCAGACATGAAACAAGTGGGCAGACACACCTCCATATATACAGCCATGCATGATCACATGATCACATACATCCATGATTAATCACATGACCAATCAAGTGAAAATGCAATTACATCAGAAAACCAAATAAAAAAACAAATAAAAAACACATTAAAAAACACATTAAAAAACAGGCAAAATGTAGCAACATTTGTAATGCAAAAATATCTTTAGGAAGAAAACTATTAGAAATATATTAGACGCATACCGAAAATATATTATATATATTTTTAATATATTTTCGGTATGCGTCTAATATATTTCTAATAGTTTTCTTCCTAAAGATATTTTTGCATTACAAATGTTGCTAGATTTTGCCTGTTTTTTAATGTGTTTTTTAATGTGTTTTTTATTTGTTTTTTTATTTGGTTTTCTGATGTAATTGCATTTTCACTTAAAATTGCTAAGGAGCATTTTCTGGTTTGCGGACTCATTGTTTATCTTTGCAATCACCTGTCTGTCCAGCACCCAGTTTTATGGCTTTGGATGTGCGTGCTGTACTTTTGAACTAAATATATAAAGACACACACACACACACACACACACACACACTCACTCACAGACACACACCATCAAGGGCGCTTTGGAAATGCCTCTGCGTGATTACATCTAAAGCAAATGAGTGAACTCAGTCTCATTGCATGACGGGACGTCATAGTCGGGTGACGTCTACACATCGACGTTGGCTGAGTCTAATCCTATACCCTAGCGTGTCTACACATCGACGTCGGCTGGATGCTAATCCTATACCCTAGCGCGTCTACACATCGACGTTGGCTGAGTCTAATCCTATACCCTAGCGCGTCTACACATCGACGTCGGCTGGATGCTAATCCTATACCCTAGCCTAGCGCGTCTACACATCGACGTTGGCTGAGTCTAATCCTATACCCTAGCGTGTCTACACATCGACGTCGGCTGGATGCTAATCCTATACCCTAGCGCGTCTACACATCGACGTTGGCTGAGTCTAATCCTATACCCTAGCGCGTCTACACATCGACGTTGGCTGAGTCTAATCCTAAACCCTAGCGCGTCTACACATCGACGTTGGCTGAGTCTAATCCTATACCCTAGCGCGTCTACACATCGACGTTGGCTGAGTCTAATCCTATACCCTAGCGCGTCTACACATCGACGTTGGCTGAGTCTAATCCTATACCCTAGCGCGTCTACACATCGACGTTGGCTGAGTCTAATCCTATACCCTAGCGCGTCTACACATCGACGTTGGCTGAGTCTAATCCTATACCCTAGCGCGTCTACACATCGACGTTGGCTGAGTCTAATCCTATACCCTAGCGCGTCTACACATCGACGTTGGCTGAGTCTAATCCTATACCCTAGCGCGTCTACACAGCGACGTTGGCTGAGTCTAATCCTATACCCTAGCGCGTCTACACATCGACGTTGGCTGAGTCTAATCCTATACCCTAGCGCGTCTACACAGCGACGTCGGCTGGGTGCTAATACCTGTTCCCCTAACTAGCTTACTTCCTGCGCAGGAATAATCGACATTCAGACTTCAGCAAATGTCCTCTAAATGCTTTAATCACGGCCAGAGGATCTCTCAATCAGTTCTCAGAGAATCTCCCACAAGAACCAGCAAGGCCGGAGGATCTCACCAGCTAAAAGAATACAACAGTTTTTATAGAATAAGGAGGTATGGCAAAAATGTCATGATGCATTACATAATTTCCCCACAATTTGATTGGTTTTCATAGACAAATCCTTCTGTTACTAGGTAAAGCAAACTTTGTTTTAATGATTACTTCATTGTTAATCACAAGGTTCCAACCTAGTCATCTGTCTAGTTTCATTTCCCATATTTGTTATTTTTACACGAGTCAAAGGGGTATGGCAACACAACAAACATTCAAAAACACATGACAGAATATTTTAGAACATTGTGTTTCAAAGTGTTAGTTTTGTTAGGCCTAAAAAGATAAATAAGTTTAGATGTTAGATTTAATATTAGTTTGATATACAGTTTACTATTTGTTTCATTAAAAATCCACCGCAATTTCTAACTTCTGAATATTAATGAAAAAGATTAATTAAAAATGAATTAATAAAACTGTAATTAAATGAGATTTGATGACATTGTGCCCATGTGGACATTAGAAAGAGGATTTAAAAGCATGTGTGTGTTTCTGTGTTTTAATCTGACACAGAGACACTGAAGAATCAGAAGAAACCTTGAATCCAGCATAGAGGGGTTCAGTGAATGTGGTGTTGCATGTGTGTAAGTGTGTGAAAGTGTGTGTGTCAGAGACGCTGTAGAAGGACAGAGTGCCGGCCGACACGTCCACATAGACTCCTGCTCTCTTAGAGGATGAACGGTTGACAGGTATATCAGTGTAGTTATTATTGTGACGGCCAGTGAATCTGTCATTATAACAGTTCAGACTCCAGGATTTTTCATTGTGTCCAAACACACATTCTTTACTCCATCCTTTCCTGCTGATTCCTTTATTTGAAACTGACATAACAGCACCTCCGCTCCATTCAGCCTCCCAGTAACAGCGTCCAGTCAGACTCTCTCCACACAGAACCTGAGGAATAACATCAAATCTCTCTGGATGATGAGGATACACCTGATGCTCTTCCACACGTGTGATCTTCCTGTTCTCATCAGATAGAATGAGATGAGTGTTTGCTGTGTTTGGATCCAGTGTGAGATCACAGGCATCTGAACACAATAATAGAGAAACATCTATAACAACAAAACAACAGTCACTAGACGTGTGTGTGTGTTTGTAGACATACACTTTTGTGTGTGTGTATTTGTGTGTGAGTGTCTGTTGGTGTGTGTGTGGTTGGGTAGACATACACTTTCGTGGTCCTGCTGTCATCCTGATCTCTCCTCCATGATCCACACTATAAACACAAACACACATTAATGAAGATATACATCATGCACACAGACATGGTCAGTATGTCAGTATAAGTGTTTGACATACTTGAGTGTCTGCAGTGAGCAGCAACTTATCAGAGAGTAGTTTGACTCCTGACTCTCCTGGGTGATTGTAGCTCAGTTCCAGCTCTCTCAGATGTGAGGGGTTTGAACTCAGAGCTGAAGACACATAACCACAGCCTTCCTCTGTCACCATACAGCCAGACAACCTACAGACACACACAGTAAGATCATCTACAGACACACATCAACATTATGACCGGAAGACAGTAAACAATCTTTCAAATTGTTCTTAATACCTCAGTATCTGCAGCTGACAGCTTGGACTCTTCAGTCCATCAGAAAGCAGCTTCACTCCTGAATCCTGCAAGTCATTGTTACTCAGATCCAGCTCTCTCAGGACACAGTTTGATGATTGGAGCGCTGATGACAAACTCTCACTAAACTGAGCAGTGATATTACAGTTGGGAAATCTACAATAGAATAATAAATTATTAAACAACATGAACAGAAAGATGCCGACCGTGGAAACGTGGCGAATGAGGTGACAAGGAGAAAGATTAATTTAGCCAATCAGACTGGAGGGTATTTATTACTTAAACTGCGTGCTTCTGACAGAAGGTCAGAATGAGGACGGGAAAATAATCATTTATTGAAAAATTCGTGTAAAAACTACTTTACTTACATTGTAAGTGAACCTTAAGGAACACATTAAATTAGTGAAAAGGCCTGTCACAACACCTTTAAGACTAAGGTTGTTAATAACTCACAGAGCTTTTCTGCAGTTGATCACAGCTGGTACCAGTCTTCTTCTCCCCTCATCTGATGTGTTGTATTTGTTGAGGTCCAGCTCATCCAGCACCTCCTCTGAGATCTGAAGCATGAAGGAGATTGTTGAGCAGTAAGCAGGAGAGAGATACATCTTTGAGTGTTTGTCTGATTTCACAAAATTCTGGCAATTAAAGGCAATTCTGATGTGTGAGATGATTCTGCTGGCTTGATGCTCGTCACTGATTCTCTTCCTGAAATATTCCTCCTTCTGAGGCTCATTGAATCCCTGAATCTCTGTCAGACGGTGGATGTATTTGGAGGGGATCTGATTGGCTGCTGCTGGTCTGGAGGTGATCCAGATGAGAGCCGAGGGAAGCAGATCTCCTTTAATGAGGTCTGATATCAACACATCCACTGATGAAGTCTCAGTCACATCTGAAACTTCCTGAGCGTCTGAAAACATCAGTGTGATTCTGCTTTCATCCAGACCATCAGAGATGAACACAACTTTACACTCCTCATAAATCTTTGAGTCCAGATCTTGAAGTTCAGGATGAAAGTCCAGCAGCAGTCTGTGAAGACTGTACTGATGATCTCGGATCAAGTTCAGCTCTCGAAATGGAAGCACAAACATGAAATCTACATCCTGATTGGCTTTTCCCTCTGCCCAGTCCAGGATGAACTTCTGCACAGAGATGGTTTTCCCGATTCCAGCGATGCCTTTAGTGAGAACAGTTCACTCTTTCTCCTCACATCCTGGTTCAGGAGAGGCTTTAAAGATGTCATTGCAGTAGATTGGAGTGTCTTGTGAGTGTTGTGTTCTGGCTGTTTTCTCCATCTTTAAAACCTCATGTTCTTCATTCACTCCTTCACTCTCTCCCTCTATGATGTACAGCTCCTTTAAGTAGTAGGAAATTACTAGTCATCCAGTTTTTTATATCAGCTATGCATTCTGCTAATTTTATGAATTGGTAAGTTTCGTCAGGATGTGAAGAAATATAGAGCTGAGTATCATCAGCATAACAGTGAAAACTAATGCCATATTTCCTAATGATATCTCCCAAGGGTAGCATGTACAGAGTGAACAGCAACGGTCCTAGTACTGAGCCTTGTGGTACTCCAGTGGGTACGGAAAGTATTCAGACCCCCTTAAATTTTTCACTCTTTGTTATATTGCAGCCATTTGCTAAAATCATTTAAGTTCTTTTTTTTTTCTCATTATTGTACACACAGCACCCCGTATTGACAGAAAAACACAGAATTGTTGACATTTTTGCACATTTATTAAAAAAGAAAAACTGAAATATCACATGGTCCTAAGTATTCAGACCCTTTGCTCAGTACTTAGTAGAAGCACCCTTTTGATCTAATACAGCCATGAGTCTTTTTGGGAAAGATGCAACAAGTTTTTCACACCTGGATTTGGGTATCCTCTGCCATTCCTCCTTGCAGATCCTCTCCAGTTCTGTCAGGTTGGATGGTAAACGTTGGTGGACAGCCATTTTCAGGTCTCTCCAGAGATGCTCAATTGGGTTTAAGTCAGGTCTCTGGCTGGGCCATTCAAGAACAGTCACGGAGTTGTTGTGAAGCCACTCCTTCGTTATTTTAGCTGTGTGCTTAGGGTCATTGTCTTGTTGGAAGGTGAACCTTCGGCCCAGTCTGAGGTCCAGAGCACTCTGGAGAAGGTTTTCGTCCAGGATATCCCTGTACTTGGCCGCATTCATCTTTCCCTCGATTGCAACCAGTCGTCCTGTCCCTGCAGCTGAAAAACACCCCCACAGCATGATGCTGCCACCACCATGCTTCACTGTTGAGACTGTATTGGACAGGTGATGAGCAGTGCCTGGTTTTCTCCACACATACCGCTTAGAATTAAGGCCAAAAAGTTCCATCTTGGTCTCATCAGACAAGAGAATCTTATTTATCACCATCTTGGAGTCCTTCAGGTGTGCTTTCATGTGTCTTGCACTGAGGAGAGGCTTCCATCGGGCCACTCTGCCATAAAGCCCCGACTGGTGGATGGCTGCAGTGATGGTTGACTTACTACAACTTTCTCCCATCTCCCGACTGCATCTCTGGAGCTCAGCCACAGTGATCTTGGGTTCTTCTTTACCTCTCTCACCAAGGCCCTTCTCCCCCGATAGCTCAGTTTGGCCGGATGGCCAGCTCTAGGAAGGGTTCTGGTCGTCCCAAACGTCTTCCATTTAAGGATTATGGAGGCCACTGTGCTCTTAGGAACCTTAAGTGCAGCAGAAATGTTTTTGTAACCTTGGCCAGATCTGTGCCTTGCCACAATTCTGTCTCTGAGCTCTTCAGGCAGTTCCTTTGACCTCAAGATTCTCATTTGCTCTGACATGGACTGTGAGCTGTAAGGTATTATATAGACAGGTGTGTGGCTTTCCTAATCAAGTCCAATCAGTATAATCAAACACAGCTGGGCTCAAATAAAGGTGTAGAACCATCTCAAGGATGATCAGAAGAAATGGACAGCACCTGAGTTAAATATATGAGTGTCACAGCAAAGGGTCTGAATACTTAGGACCATGTGATATTTCAGTTTTTCTTTTTTAATAAATGTGCAAAAATGTCAACAATTCTGTGTTTTTCTGTCAATATGGGGTGTTGTGTGTACAATAATGAGAAAAAAAAATTAACTTAAATGATTTTAGTAAATGGCTGCAATATAACAAAGAGTGAAAAATTTAAGGTTGGTCTGAATACTTTCTGTACCCACTGTATTTAGATAGTGGATCCCGGATAGTGACTGTTTTTGTAGCGCGGCGAGTCAAAGCGAACTTTCTGAATTCATTATGTTTTACAGTGTTGTCACATATTCCTCTGTGACGTTTACAGCTATAGTAATGTCTACAGTTAAAACATGTACTTCACTTCAAGTTCACACACATACTACAAACTAATATATACTGACTATTTTGATTTTGACTCGTATATAGATTATTTTTGTCTTATTATACGTTTCCTGTATTGTACATGGGCCTGACACAATCATACATTTTATGCTGATTAAATAAACAAATAATGAGAATAAACGATTAACAATTTCATTCAGTTTTGTTCACGTCACTTACAGTTTAAGCCTGGTACGTAATTTTTTACTTGGAATTATAATACAGTGTACTAGTAAAAATTATAATAAAAAAGGCCCAAATGATGTACTTTACCACTGTGAAGATCATTATAATTACTTATAATATAATGTACTCTGATCAAACCCACAAACTTTCATTTCATATTAAGGGTCTTTCTGACTTTCTTTGTGTACTTTTTTAATTCTTCAGCAAAAGCTGATTAAAATGAAAACTTATTACGGTTCTAGGATAACAGTGAACACACGATTAATCAATGTTTATTACAAACGAGCCAACAACAAACGAGTTAAAGATACACGGATCTGCGTGATAATATGTACACATAAAATCAGAAGCAAATAACTGACCGTAAGTGTGACATTGTTGGAGTCTACGAAATGGTTTCTTCTCCTCCATGAAGCTTTAACCTTTGCTTTCGATCTTAAAGGGTAACTAAACCCTAAACCAACTTTTTTTAGTTAATGATCTGTAAGAATGGGGCTTTATTAGTGCTGTTCATTGATTCAAGTAACTTTTTTGACATTTGGGTATAAAGTGTTTTAATTCTACAATATATGGTGTAAAAACGTCTGAGTGCTGCCCTCTTCAGGTTGAACGGTTGCTACTGCAGTTGAATTTTTCTATTGGATGTTTGCGGTACTACGTGACGTAAGCAGGTTCCAGCTCACCATGCCCTTGGTACGAGCTCACCATGCCCTTGGCGGTATAAAAACCATCTTGTTTCGTCAAAACCACTGTAGCGAGTCAGGAGTTGGAATTGCGAGTATTGAAAATGATCAGGATAGAGTAGAAATGGGCTTCTCCACACACACAGCTCGCGCTGAGAAGCGACGCAGTGCCAAACGCTGCTCCTCCTGCATGGACTCCACCACCGCAGCGGCGTCTTGATGTGAGTGATCATATATATTTTAATCACAATTTATGGTTAGGCTAAAGTTAATCCTCTGGGGTCGAAAAACGCGCCGGCACATTTTGCTGGATTTTTTTGCAAAATATGAATATGCCTACAGAGAGCGCGTGCTATTGACATCAACTCGATAAAACTCATCAGATGCATGTACTTTACGTGGTCTTGCGACCCTGTGAGGAAGTATTTATTTTCACTCAGACACTGGCCCCATTCTCCCTTGCGCGGCTGCTTCGTTAGCATCGTCGGATGCCGATCGCGATGCGGGAGTTAAGACTGCAGTTTCAGCCAGCGGCTAGAATTGATATGGCTCTGGCCCTGTGTCCACAGACAACCCTCCTCCACTTCAGGTGAAGCTGGGGGAGAAAAGTCCGCGACTTCAAATGACAGCTCTGTTGCAAAGCTACCTGTGTCACTCTAGTCACTCTCCATTTTAGAGTCATACTACCTGCTCTTGCGTGTCAGAGATCACGTGACCAGGTTACATGAAAACCCTGAGGCGGATTGACTGAAGAGTTTCTACACCGGATAGTGACTGTCTTTTGCAGCACAGCGAGTCAAAGCGAACTTTCTGAATTCAACATTTATCCTTCGCGTAAGAAATAGTGCAGAAGATTAAGTGTGAGAAATACAGAAATAAGTTTGAACTTCACTTACCATACTGCATCAGAAGGAGCCAGAACTAATGAGTGCTGATCCTTCCCGTCATTTAAAAAAAAACTAAAAAAACATTGCATTGCGTTACACTGTGTGAAATAGGTTTTTAATTTTATTTTTTTATTTTTTTACATTAACATGTATTCAGAGAACATTCAAAATAATGTTTCCATAATGTTGGGGAAATAGAATGACTAAGAAAATACATTTTTGTAAAAAAAATTTTTTTTAAATGGGAGGTTTTGAACATTCAGGGAATGACATATTTTACTTATTGATACACCATGTAACGTTTGTCCCTCTAGTGGTTAAAACCAAAACTGCATGTATTTGGTAGAAGAAAATTGTTGTGGTCGTGCTTCGGCTCTGAGCGGATGAATATGATTCTCCTGCTGTTCATAAAACATTCACTGCTAGAGATATAACCAGTTTAGATGAAAGATCTCAAGCTGAAGCTGAAGAGTTACTGTAGTTTTACACATTAATAAACACGATACTTCCTTAAGAATAAACTCCACAACAATAATAAGATGATCTTCACAATATACAGTAGGTTGAGGATTTTAAGACACATGCAATAGTGAACATCAGCTCAGACTCTTCCTTCACCGATCCTCGAACTGGCTTTTCTCCTACTGTGTCCTGATTCGCTAACAGCCGTAGGGTTTAGTCTTTAAAGTGACACTTTGACTTGATTAATACAATATGAAACAAAATAAATTGCATTTTTTAATAGAGCCAAAATACAAATACAAAGTAATGCTTTAACAAGTGTCTTAATATCCAACACAAAAATAAAATAACAAAAAATAACAAAAAACATGGAATTTACTAGCAGAAACAAAGTCCGATCACACTTTATATTAGGTGTCTTTAAAGAGCTGTTGTGCTTTTCTCCATCTTCATCTGTTTAGTGTGTAATGTTGCTGATCATGTAAAAGCTCCAGTTCTTCTCTATATCAGTGTCTGTGTTTCTGAACGCCAGAAACGCCTCCAGTGTAGTCTTGAGTTTCTTCCTCATTTGAATAATTCATGCGCAGAATAAAGGGGCGGGGCCTGGTTGAGTTAGTTAGTAGTGTGTTAAACTGGCGGCTATGGTAAGGGGCGGGACATTTCCCAAACACACTCGAAGCGCTCGACCAATCACAACACACTGCTCCAGCCGACCAATCAGAGCACAGTGTGCTTTTCAGAAGGAGGGGCTTCATAGAGACAGGAAGTAAACAGAGCGTTACTGACAGACTGGGAAGAGAGGAGCCGCAACAATGGAGAATATGAGGAAAATAATCAACATTCAAGCAGGAAAACCTGTTCTAGTAGAGCCTGAAACTACATCAAGACTGTAAAAGGGCAGAATAGGTCCTCTTAAAATAATAACTATTAGGTATAGTGTACTTATTGTGAATGCCTTGAGCTGTTGTTAAGGAGGATACGGGTAACGTTAGGCCAGGTTTGAGTGGGTTTACGTGAAAGTCAACAGTGTAATTACACTGAAATTATTTAAAAATAAACACACTAGTTAAAGACACCCAATATAAAGTGGGATCCAAAGTGCAGATTCCTTCTTTTCCTAAATTATTTCGTTGACTGGTGATGAGTAAATCAGAGTAGTCTTCATTGTAAAGTTGTAAGCGTGTGCAAAGGCGGGTTCAGTGAATGTAACTTGGATCAAGTGTCATAATTCTATAGTACACAAATTTATCAGAACCTTTTTTTTTTTTGTATGGTTATATAAAAGACTTAAGAGAGAGTACAGGAGTCATCATTGCGGATAATAGCAGGGATTTTCCCGTTGGGTTCGTCATCAGGACCGGGAATGTCAGGAGTGTCGGGAGTGTCGGCAGTGGGAGAGAACTCGGACGGGGCGTCCTCGTATCCGCTGCTCTCTTCGTTCTCATCCTGAGCTTCAGGAGTCTGATGATCCTCACACACTTCAGGAGTCTGATGTTCCTCACACACCGGGAGACCCAGTGATTGTCTGATCATGTTCTTCAGGTGTAACACTGGTGTGTTGAGATGCACAGGAGCGCCTCCACTGGCCGGGAGTGGAGTTTCGTCTCCGTCCACTGATGATCCTTCAGGAGCGGGTCTCCACTTCTGCTCCACTGTCCTCTCCTAAACACACGAGCAAACATCAAACACAGTCTGGAGGAATATTATAAACCATAACAGTGGCATCAAATTACTTTTGAAAGTTCCAAGTAGTTAATCCCAGTTTATTTTAAAGTCCCACTGAAGTGTCTTGGAACACGCAGCTTTGATGCGTTGACATAAACAGGAAGCTAAGGCGGGACATATTGATAGGCCCCTCCCCCTTTTCAAATAGCCAATAGCGTTCATCTGTCTATCTATCTATTTATCTATCATCTGTCAGTCTCAGTAAAACACATCCAGGCAGATTTTGCTCTGATAAAAGAATAAAACAAGAGAAGTGAACACACTCACAGTTCTCAACACATGGTTACGCAAGCATGCAGTGTCTCTCTCTCTCACACACACACACACACACACACACACACACAGTCTCTGGCTTTACACAGCAGTTTGATGATGTAAGCGCAGTGTTTCCTCACCTCTCGTAACCTCTCCATCTCCTGTGTGACGGAGGCGAGCCTGTCCTCCACCTTCCTCCTCATCGCTCTCTCTCTCTCCAGCTCCTGCTCAGACAGAACACCACACACCATCAGCTCAGTGTGTGTGTGTGTGTGTGTGTGTGTGTGTGTGTGTGTGTCACAGTACCAGTGTGAGCTGATGATTCTCTCTCTGTGTTTCGACGAGCATCTCCTCCGTCCCCTCGAGCACGTCCTGAAGAACATCGACCTGGAAGAGCAGCGCCTCCTGCTGGAGCGACAGCATCCGCAGATCCGTCACACACTCCTCGTAGTTCAGCTCCGTCTGCACAGCAAACACAACTTTACACACATCCTCGAGATGGAACGCACACAGAGTACACACAGTGCATCCGGAGAGTATTCACAGTGCTTCACTTTTTCCACATTTTGTTACAGCCTTATTCCAAAATGGATTAAATCATTTTCCTGAAAATTCTACAAACAAAACCCCATAGTGACAACGTGAAAGAAGTTTGTTTGAAATCTTATACTTTTGAATACTCTCCGGATGCACTGTAAACATACAAAGAAATGTAAAAAAATAATAATGAGTATTTATAGTTTTTTTTTATGTATTATATTTTTTCCACGTCAAGAAATAAATGTATAAATACATAGATTCATTAATAAATGTGGAAAAAATATAATAATACATGAAGAAAACTCATTTATTTATGTATTTATTTCTTATTTTGTCAGCTTTGACATTCTATAGCTCTTAAAGTGCCCCTTTTTGAGATAATGCCTTTCATGTAGTGTGTAATAAAGCTATTTGTGATTGAAATTGGACAAAATTGGAGATTTTGAACTGAAACGAGTCGTCAGTAATTCAGTCGCAGGTTTGTAACTAATTTGCATAAAACTCCGCCTATGGTCTTGATTGGCTGAGCAGCGTCTCTTAGCTCCGCCCTCAAACACTGTAGTGTATCTGAGACTGGGAGAGTTTGGTTCGTGTTGTTCGTGTGGAGAAGACGCTGTTTTCCACTTTGATGAGATTGATACGGTGAAACCCACGCCATCGTTACTGTTCGTATCACTGTGATCAAGAGCTGAGATTCAGATATGATAATGAGCGTTTGCTTTCTGACCAATCACAGCAGAGCAGCTCTCAGAGAGGCGGGGTTTAGAGAGATATGCTAATGAGCCTGTGAGTCGTGTGATTCACAGAGGAGCGTCTCACGAGTCTCTCATGGGCATCATGAACACGAGACACACCTGTTGATGATTCACTACACGAGTCTTCATCTCCTCCACACCTGCGTGTCTCAACTCGCCCAGCATGCATCAGTGTTACTTTAGTTATGTTCATATTTTGAATTTACTTGCATCACCCATCCTGGAAACGGACTTTTTTATGAAATAGCAGCTTTTATAGTTCACAACAGTAAAACTATTACATATAAAATTTGGTTAAAAAAAATATGTAAATCTTACCACTTCTACGTTCTCAGAAAGCACATCATCTTCACTCTAAAAAACAAAAAACAAACATACAATTGTTCATTAGTACATAAAACTTGTAACAAAGTAACATTTTTGTAACAAAACGAGTCTGTTTGGATCAGTGACTCCAGTCCAGCAGGTTTAGATCTGAGAGAGAGACTCAAACACACTGTTCTGCTATAACACACACACACTCAGACTGCAGACATCCCACTACTAGCCTGGCTCTCTTCCCTCGCTCCTCTCCTCAGTGTGCCGTATCTGCTGTCGCTGCGGGACAGGTGTCTGCTCGTCTCCTCCGCCTGCACCACACAAACAACAGCAGGTTATTCATTACTAATATACAACAGTAAAGCACTCTAGGCAACAAACTCCATCAAAGGATCTGAGAGGAAATCTGGCAGAATTTGTCATTTAAAGAGGCCACATTACAGTCTTGATGTAGTTTCAGGCTCTACTAGAACAGGTTTTCCTGCTTGAATGTTGATTATTCTCCTCATATTCTCCATTGTTGCGGCTCCTCTCTTCCCAGTCTGTCAGTAACGCTCTGTTTACTTCCTGTCTCTATGAAGCCCCTCCTCCTGAAAAGCACACTGTGCTCTGATTGGTCGGCTGGAGCAGTGTGTTGTGATTGGTCGAGCGCCTAATGTTTAATGTTTTAGTGACGCATTAAACTTGTTAGAAAGACGTTATAGTGACGTCATTACACGCTAGCGTAAAAGAACCGCTGAATCGGTTCGTTGAATCAAACCGCCCGAAAGAATCTGTTCACGGAAATGAATCGTATTTCTGAAAACTATGAGTGAACCAGAGGCGAATTAATGACCAGCTGATATTCTGAAAAAGGCTTTTAAAGAGGATTCAATTCCCTGTGATGGAATCAATCCCAACATTTGGAATCGACTCTTGATTCCCAACACCTCAGAATCGATTCCATGCCCTACAAAAAGGTTGCCAAAAATTGGACTAAACCAGTCAATTCATATGGATTAGTTTTACGATCTCTTTATGTTACGATCTCTTTATGTTACGATCTCTTTATGCACCTTTTGAAGCATCACAGTGGTAGTTGCGTAGACTGTCAATGGAGGAACAGAAATCTCTCATATTTATTAAAAAGATCTTTATTTGTGTTCTGAAGATGAAGGAAAGTCTTGTGGGTTTGGAATGACATGAGGGAGAGTACATGATGACAGAATTCTTATTTTTGGGTGAACTGTCCCTTTAAGACTGAAGTTTCAGAATAACACTTCATATGATTGCGAACACTGATTGATGTCACAATCATAGCCTCAAAAGGAGATTAAAACATTTCACTTCAGTAAATCATGAACTGATCGATCGTCACGTCTAATTCGTTTTTTATCGCGAGATTCGGCATCATCGCGCACATCATCATCATCATCATCATCGGAGGGTGTGTTCTGTTAAAATAACAGGGCGTATTTATTTAAGAAAAATTAGAATAGCATTTGCTATTTATAATCAAGTAAATCTTCAGGTAAAGAGAATTTGATCATTTACAGTTAGAAAGCAGTCCCAACTCAGCGATATCGTCTTATCGAGGCTTTGGCGTGTGTAACAGACAGACAGACAGACAGACAGACAGACAGACAGACGACAGACAGGCTAATGTAATCCAGGAGACACACAACCGTCAAAGATCAGAAGACGATTACAGTAGAAATCCAGAAATCCTGTCACGAGTCACGAGTCACACAAAGAAGATCCGGACTCTGAAGACTGACTCACTCATATCGTTACCTCTCTGATAATGTGCCGAAGAGACTCTTCTTCGCTCATTCCTCGAGAGAGAGTCCGTTTCCTCAGAGAGCCCGCTTTCTCGAGCTGACCCGAATGCATGTTCCCGCGGAGAAAAGGTCCGAGAAATCTGTGTTTATGAAGAGTTCCTCTACCGGAGAGACAGTGTTGTGTTGTCGGGTGGCTTCTGTGTGAGGGGGGCGGGGCTTGACTCCTGAGGGGGCGGAGCTATCGTTTGTTATGTAATACCACAGTGCTTTGAAAAATAAGACGGGGTAAGATGACCCACACGTCTTAAAGGGGTCAAGACATGGATTAATTTATATATACATATGCTCTTTGAGGTTCACTATGTTAAGGTATTTTTCCTCAAAAAATAACTTATATGTGGAAAAACAATTATTTCCCACCCTCGTTCTGAGCCTGTGTCTGACGTTATCCGTTTTTTAGGCGCGGCTCCTTTAAGGCTTGTCAGTTATGATTGGCTAACGTCACTGCATAGGAAACAGTGTCAACGCCCACTCGCCATCGCTTGTGTTTTGAAAACATTGATCCATATAAAGCAGTCATTGAAGCATTATGAAAAATTAAAAAGGTTGTGGTGCAGCTGCTGTCAGACGCTTTATCTGTCAACAAGTTTCTTTGTGAACTCTTACAAAACATTTAAAAAAAAATTAATGCACATCATCACGCCTATGGTGTGATGATGTGTGACTATTCGTCAACGTCTTGCTCTGGAGGCGGGCATATGCAAATGTGCTTCCCAAAATATCCAAATTGAATCTTGATTAAATAAATGCTTTGAGGACGTTTATTAATACCGGAAATATCTCTGACTTAAAGGGAGAACTAATAATAAACCCACCTCTTCCTTATATTCACATATACAGTCAAGAATAGCATGTGTGTGTATTGCTGTATTTTGCACTTTTCTTTCCTACTTTATTGTTCTATATTGTAAAATGTGGTTGAAAGGCACTATATAAAATAAACATATTATTATTATTTGAAGCTATGAAACTTGAAGGATGTTTTAATGTTACAGAGTCAAAAGATCACGAAAAAATTTGATTTTTTATGTCATGACTCCTTTAATTGTTTGTCTTGACCACAGATGACACGAAATCTCATGTGAACTCATTTGATAAATGGCTATACTCTTATTAATTTTGTCATTTCATCTGAATATTAACATTAAAGTGATTTGAGCTGAATAATGACACTGTCTTCTGTAGAATTAGTCTCATATTTGCAGAAGTTTGCATCATTGAGCTGCTTTGAAACGATCTGAGCTGTATAAAGCTGACTTCAGTATCAACATGTGTGAGATTAAATCAGTAACAACAGCTTTGAGGTTCATTTTGTGTCTGGAAAATAGTGAACTGTGACCTTGTATTTTGTTGAATATCAAAAAAATGTGTTAATGAGAGATGTTTTTATATTTGTGGAGTAAAATGATAGTTTATACACATGATTATAGGAGGAAAGGTGCACGTTTTATTTGTTTAAAATCCTAACATAAAGATGTGGTGTCACTTTAATACTCTTTTGTAAACCCAGCCAGTCACAATGAAACCATCTGAACCACATTAGAAATCTGAATGTTAATATAGTAATGTATAAATAATAGGCTGTGATTTACACACCAAATCCAGCAGAAATTCCAGCACAGTAATTTTTAAACGCGCATGACTGACGTCACTGCCTGTATCGCACATCGATTGGCTGCCGCCTGCCGTGCTTCATCCTATATTTGCATAATTTCTTAACTTTTGAACACTAGTATAGCCAGTTCTTTTCTCTAAACCACTGTCGATCCAGAAATGCTCCTTCAGCTCCGCACTGTCAATAAACAGTGTATAATATTAGAAGTGTATATTATTATAATATTTTAAATGGCCTACTGTACTATGAGCTATTAATGCATTACTACTATCATCATTAGTCAGTCTCACTTTGTTAAAGGAGGTTTGTCTCTCTCTCTCTCACACACACACACACACACACACACACACACACACACACACACACACACACAAGCCCTGTCCTTGCACTGGCGACACACAGTTGCTTAGACAAGACTCCCATATGGTCTAGCGGTTAGGATTCCTGGTTTTCACCCAGGCGGCCCGGGTTCGACTCCCGGTATGGGAAGGAGTGTTTCTTTGGCTCCTCGAGGTGTTTTCCTCCGTCGTGTGAACAGCAGAATAGACCTTATTCAGAGCAGCGCCATGATGACAGATATGAAAGTGAGGCTGTGAGGGATAGACTTGACATGTTTTCAATGGCATCCGCTGTATAAAGCTCCTAGATTACTTACAATTTTCCACAGCTTATATTGTCGGGATGTCAACTGAAATTTCTTGGAAAGATATTTTTCCAGTGTTTCACGTGCAGAACAATCCAAAAACACATTAAATAATAGTACTGTCCATTGAAGAGATGCATGCCTGTCCCTCACAGAAAATCAAATCAAATATGGCGCTACTGTGAATAAAGTCAATAGAGTTGAATGATGAGAGAATGATCTTCTGTACTCGACTCGTGTGCCTTCGATAGCTCAGTTGGTAGAGCGGAGGACTGTAGTGGATTATTAGCAATCCTTAGGTCGCTGGTTCGACTCCGGCTCGAAGGAGATGTTTTCTCACACACACACACTCGCACCCCTTCGAAACAATGCAAACCTCCAGACTTTTACTACATTAGCATTCAGTGATGCGCGCGCATCTCTTTTAGTCTGGCGTGTGTCGCACGAGCACACCAACTAAACTAGACAGATTAAAATACATGTTTTAGCATTTATTTATTATTTCTGTAATCTGACAGTCCAACATAAGGCTGTTTTCGCCGTGAGAACGAATACCATTCAACAGAAAGCGATTTTTCACACGCTCGACTCTTCATAGTTTCTATTAAGCTATTATCGTGAGTCGGCAGTTCCCTTCAGTCAGTCAACACGACTTCACCCAGTAAACGATTGCTTTGGATAATTCTAATATCAGTAATATATGTGCCATCTATCAACAGTCATAACAAAGAACCTCATTTGTTTATGTTCTTCACCCTCTGGTGCTTCACTGTCGGTCAAACATTACCGATTTTGTTTATTCAATGAAGTTAATGTTTTGTTTTTAATATTTTTTGGCGATTTTATGGTACGAAATCATATTTACACTGTATTTATATTCCATTTTTTCCCTTTTTCAGTATAGACCTGAAAATGAAAACTGTCGTAAATCTTGAATGCTTTAAAACACAGACTGAAGTTTGGTCTCTTTTTAAAGACGACACGTGGCAGATTATTGCAGAAGTGGAAGAAGTTTTAAAAAGTGAACTTAAAAGTTAGTTTTACGTTTATCATCCTGAAAAATGCACAAAAAAGTATTTAAATTTTTTTATATGAAATATATATTTTTTTCAAAAAACATGTTTTACTCTAGAACTGCAAGCAAATCAATAGTCACAAATCTAAACTGATCTCTCAGTGAGATGTTGTTCGGCTGCAGTACCACACGCTTCCACTAGAGGAACTTCCTCTCACAATCATTTCCAATTTTGACCACAAACAATACAAGTGTGACTTTTTTTCAGGGCCATTTAACCTTCTATGATGCCAATCGTGTGTGTGTGTGTGTGTGTGTGTGTGTGTGTGTGTTCACACAGCAAGTGCCAAAACCAAAAGTTTCATACCATTCCCATGAAGTAAAAAATTCTACAAAAAACACACTGTAAAATTCCTCGGTCAATAGGGGCTTCCGCTCCGGACAGTGCTAGGAACTCAGTTATAGGAACTATCCCCCAGGATGGTTCTCCGAGAACTAATGGTTCCCCTTGGAACCTTTTCCTGGTTGCATTCGCACCGCCAGTAGGAACTCTGAAGTGACGTAAGACACGCTTGTTGTTGTGACTTTTATTTTGACGGCGCTGAGAACGACTGAGCCTGAGCAAACAAACAGTGCTCACATTCTCCTGTTCATTAGTTTACGATCTGTCCAACAATCCTGTGTCTAATACATCATCAGATAGAACTGTTATAGAAAGTAGACAGTATATGAAAAGTTATGCCGTGTGTGATGTTCAGTGTTGCTCCTCAGTGTAAAGGTTAAGAGGTCCATCTATCACTGTTTTCCATGTTTTTTAATAATAGCGGGTGCTGATGTTTCTCATGTGTTCGGCCAATCAGAGAACACTAACGTCACTGTAGTTCCTATAGCGCTGGTTTAGACCGACTCTGAAGTAGGAGTAAATGAGTTCCTCCAAAAGGAGTTCCTAGAACTAAAATCGTTCCCAGTTCCTGCGGTGCGAACACGCCAAAATCCGGGACGTTCTGCCAATAGCTCTAGGAACGATGAAGAGGTTCCTCCGGAGCGAAAGCCCCTAATGATGCCGAAGAGCACCAGAGGGTTTAGTGGTCTTGAACCTCTGACCCTTAGACTGCAGATCAAGAGCCTCCCATTGGAGTCCAGTTGGCCCGTTTCACTCAGCGAAACCCAAACCCTGAGTTGATGAAGAGCATGTTTGACTGGTGTTACAGAGGTGGACCACCTGACTGATGCTGGGAGAGGCTCGAGACCACAGCCGTGGGGTTACAGCGGAGGCAGACGTCATCGTGTGCTCAGTCATTCAACGTCTCGTTTGAAAAAGCAGGACCCAATAAACGTTTTATTCAAGATGGATGCTGGTCTGTTCGAACAGTCACTTTCTGCCTCCTAACATTTAAACACAGTTCTACTATAGCTGTACGTCACTGACAGGAGGGGAAATCAATGAACAAAAAATATATACATTTACAATGAAACAAGACAGACTTTCAACAAATGCAGGAACGTGAGTATTCTAGAAGTGTGCTTTCATCTTTAGGGTGTCAGCGTTGGTCTCCACCACGATGCTCTCGATGCGCTTGTTGTACTGCTCCAGTGTGGTGAGGAGACGCTCGTAGATCTCCTGCAGAGGAGAAGCAGACGTTACCACACGGCCTTACAGGGATAGTTCACCCAAACATTAAAATTAGCCCATGATTTACTCATCCTCAAGTCATGCTAGGTGTATATGACACTCACATTTATTCATTTAGCAGACACTTTCTCACATTTCACAAGATATTCTTCTTTCAGACGAATACAACTGGAGTTATATTAATAAATGTCCTGCTCTTCCAAGCTTTATGATGGCAGTGAATGGCCGTTTCTGTTTTAAAGTCCATAAAAGTGCATCTATTCATCATAAATCAACGCAAAAACGCATCACTTTGCCTTGCCTTTATTAACCCCCTAGAGCCACGTGGATGCAATTTAATGATGATTGATGCACTTTTATCATGGACGGATGCACTTTTATCATGGACGGATGCACTTTTATCATGGACGGATGCACTTTTATCATGGATAGATGCACTTTTATGATGAGGGATGCACTTTTATCATGGACGGATGCACTTTTATCATGGACGGATGCACTTTTATGATGGACGGATGCACTTTTATCATGGACGGATGCACTTTTATCATGGATAGATGCACTTTTATGATGATGGATGCACTTTTATCATGGATAGATGCACTTTTATGATGGACGGATGCACTTTTATCATGGACGGATGCACTTTTATGATGGACGGATGCACTTTTATCATGGACGGATGCACTTTTATCATGGATAGATGCACTTTTATGATGATGGATGCACTTTTATCATGGATAGATGCACTTTTATCATGGACGGATGCACTTTTATGATGGACGGATGCACTTTTATGATGGACGGATGCACTTTTATCATGGACGGATGCACTTTTATCATGGACGGATGCACTTTTATCATGGACGGATGCACTTTTATCATGGATAGATGCACTTTTATGATGATGGATGCACTTTTATCATGGATAGATGCACTTTTATGATGGACGGATGCACTTTTATCATGGACGGATGCACTTTTATCATGGACGGATGCACTTTTATCATGGACGGATGCACTTTTATCATGGATAGATGCACTTTTATGATGATGGATGCACTTTTATCATGGATAGATGCACTTTTATGATGGACGGATGCACTTTTATGATGAGGGATGCACTTTTATCATGGACGGATGCACTTTTATGATGGACGGATGCACTTTTATGATGGACGGATGCACTTTTATGATGGACGGATGCACTTTTATCATGGATGGATGCACTTTTATCATGGACAGATGCACTTTTATGATGGACGGATGCACTTTTATCATGGATAGATGCACTTTTATGATGATGGATGCACTTTTATCATGGATAGATGCACTTTTATGATGGACGGATGCACTTTTATGATGAGGGATGCACTTTTATCATGGACGGATGCACTTTTATCATGGACGGATGCACTTTTATGATGGACAGATGCACTTTTATGATGGACGGATGCACTTTTATCATGGATAGATGCACTTTTATGATGGACAGATGCACTTTTATGATGGACGGATGCACTTTTATCATGGATGGATGCACTTTTATCATGGACAGATGCACTTTTATGATGGACGGATGCACTTTTATCATGGATAGATGCACTTTTATGATGATGGATGCACTTTTATCATGGATAGATGCACTTTTATGATGGACGGATGCACTTTTATGATGAGGGATGCACTTTTATCATGGACGGATGCACTTTTATCATGGACGGATGCACTTTTATGATGGACAGATGCACTTTTATGATGGACGGATGCACTTTTATCATGGACAGATGCACTTTTATGATGGACGGATGCACTTTTATCATGGATAGATGCACTTTTATGATGATGGATGCACTTTTATCATGGATAGATGCACTTTTATGATGGACAGATGCACTTTTATGATGAGGGATGCACTTTTATCATGGACGGATGCACTTTTATCATGGACGGATGCACTTTTATGATGGACGGATGCACTTTTATGATGGACGGATGCACTTTTATGATGGACGGATGCACTTTTATCATGGATAGATGCACTTTTATCATGGACGGATGCACTTTTATGATGGACGGATGCACTTTTATCATGGATAGATGCACTTTTATGATGATGGATGCACTTTTATGATGGACGGATGCACTTTTATGTGGACGGATGCACTTTTATCATGGATAGATGCACTTTTATCATGGACGGATGCACTTTTATGATGGACGGATGCACTTTTATCATGGATAGATGCACTTTTATGATGGACGGATGCACTTTTATGATGGACGGATGCACTTTTATGATGGACGGATGCACTTTTATGATGGACGGATGCACTTTTATCATGGATAGATGCACTTTTATCATGGACGGATGCACTTTTATGATGGACGGATGCACTTTTATCATGGATAGATGCACTTTTATGATGATGGATGCACTTTTATCATGGATAGATGCACTTTTATGATGGACGGATGCACTTTTATGATGAGGGATGCACTTTTATAATGGACGGATGCACTTTTATCATGGACGGATGCACTTTTATCATGGACGGATGCACTTTTATCATGGACGGATGCACATTTATCATGGATAGATGCACTTTTATCATGGATTGATGCACTTTTAAGGACTTCAAAACAGAAACAGTCATTCACTGCCATTATAAAGCTTGGAAGAGCCAGTAAGTTTGTGTAAGGCCAGGACAACTCTGATTGTGTTCGTCTGTAAGAAGAATGTCATTTACACCTAGGATGGCTTGAGGGAGAGTAAATCATGGGCTAATTTTAATGTTTGGGTGAATATCCCTTTAAATGTTAAACTAGGCCATTTAAATGAAGAACAAACACAAGATGTTCCCCAACAGTCAGCTCTGTAAGAGTCCAGAACACGAGACGGACTTCAGAAGTGCTGATGAAACGCACCTGGGCTTTCTGTGTGTGCTGGTTGCACTTTGCTCGAAGCTCCTGCATCTTTTCCTTGAACCGTTTAGTTTCACGGTTGCTTTCTTCCATTTTCTTCACAAACTCCTCTCGTTTCTGGTGGATTTTGTCATATTGCCTGAATAAAATAAATGAGAAAATTAGAGGAGTGTTTCTCAATCAGAAGAAACAATGCCGAGGTGATGATACACTCGTGTCACGATAACATTCCATCAGGGCACTGTCATGAACATGAACTGAAAAATCTAATTTTCCTTGAGCTTTTGACATATTAAAGGTCATCACACTATAAGAATATCCTTTAAGTTTCAGATCTGAAAAAATCCTTGTTAATCCTTGTAAATTGAATTTAAAAACAAAAGTCAATTGTAAACTGGATTTTATTTTCTAAATGTGTCCGCGTTTGCATTGGTGAGGAGCCGCAGGTTGAGGACCGATGCTGTAGATCACAGAGGGATTGAGGTTTATGACACCGAAAGGGTCAGTTCACACATGTTTGCACCCTCGTGTTGTGTCGAGGCTTTCAGTGTCATTTGCTTTCAGTATTTTAGCTGTACAAAAACTGTTCTTCCAGTTAAGTTAATACTAATCTTGTCTTAAATAATTCTCAAAACGTTAGCACAAAAACAGTATTTACACATGGATCCAACCTTTCTTTCTGAAGTGTTTAGTTGGATGTTCTTCTGACAATTTTTTTGTTGTTTTTGTTGAACGTTGTTTCAGAACGTTCAGAGAATTCAAAAGTAATTTTCACATTATGTTGAAAAAAAAGAATGTCCACTTAAAGCTGCAGTCCGTAATTTGTCCTCTTTGACGCCATCTCTGTTCGAAATCTGCAATTGCAGTTATTCGTGGAATGATCAACTTGACGTGGGTTGTGCGTCGGCACGGCACAGCGCGGATGAATCCAGTGTTTAGAGGAGAGTGTGCGGCTGTCAGTCGCTGGTGTGGATCCTGGCATTCGCAATCACAGATTCTACTTTTGGGAAGTCTGACCAACATAAGAATTTTCACTGGAAAATGTGAACAAGTAACATCCACTTTTGTTCTGACCAACTAAAGGGAAAAAAGCACTGCAGTAAATCACGCTTATTAAATCTAACGATCGCTAATCCCGTCAAACCATGCAAATTATACTGTTCTCAAATTGTTAATGTTAACAACATCAGCATTGCATGACTACATTTAATGCCCTTCCGATGTTTATCCTTGTTTCCGCATGGGCCGGTTGCAGTCTCTGTTTTCCTGTAGTCACTCCGAAGTCTGAAGTCTTTTGCGTTTTACAGCGGGTGAATCTCCAGCTCGTGATCGTCGTTTGAACCTTTCTGGATCCGCCTTCAAATTGCGTAGTTTAATCATATCAAGTGCTGTGAGAAAAGGCTATAAATCTCCACCTCCAGCATCCTCACACTCATAGCCGACTAGCCGAGACTCCTCTTTATGTGGACAGATGTGACGGAATGACGTAAAGACATGCTAAAATTTCCCACGGAAATCCACCAGTACCACTGGAGTTAAAGACATTATTACAAGCTCACCGGTGTGAATCGAGCTACGGCAAGCAGAGAGTTCTGAACACT
Organism: Leuciscus idus; assembly: GCA_021554675.1. Classification (NCBI taxonomy): domain Eukaryota; kingdom Metazoa; phylum Chordata; class Actinopteri; order Cypriniformes; family Leuciscidae; genus Leuciscus; species Leuciscus idus. The sequence continues at coordinate 1,393,589 of CM038644.1, forward strand.
GGCTGGTTATGTACTTGCTCAAATTACGAACTGCAGCTTTAACATTCGCATGACCAAGAAAAAACAATTTTGGACATTTTGAACATTCAGGAATAATGTTTTCATAATTTAAGAGTCTGGTTAGTCCAGAAACACTGGTAGAACAGGGTTAAAGAGGGTTAAACTGCTGAAGTATGAGCTATAGAGTATTAGCAATGCTGAGAACTTATGAACTACCTTTCAAACTGAAAGTGACTTAAAATGCAAAGCACGAGGGGACCAAACATGAGACACTTCATCTGGAGTTCACTTATTAATAATAGCAGACATGCATTTGATTCAAGTGAAAGTTTCCAATTCTTCACACACATGACTGTATAAATGCATAAATGATTTAAAAAATCTTCTAATATTAAGCACAGGAAGTGTATTATCAAATGCATTGTCGTACACAAGGATCCTTTAAAAAAGGTCAAATCTGTTTTTTTTCCCCTTACCCATAAATATTTTTGACCTGCTGATCTTTGACCTCTTTTTTCTTCTGCCGCCGGATCTGATTCTTCGACTGCTTGTCGAGTTTCATGGCAAACCCCCTCTTCATCTGGGCTTCTTCACTGCTCAGGCTCTTCAGATCTTTCTGCAAGGCTTCATTCATGGCTGCTAATCTCTGGACCTGTGCAGGAACCATCATTTAAAGAGGTGAAAAAAAAACTCAGGAAATGCCTTCCTTAAACAAGGACTGTATTCATGTGTTTTGCTCTCCAGTCACTGTGTCCACTGGTTTACCAAAGTTACTAGCCACTCACATTTTCAATGGCCATATAGATATTTTTAATATCATCTCATAATCTGTCAGCAGGTTTATCAGGCTGCTGTCACTTTAAGACCGGATGCACGGATCCATTATACTGAGACACGTTTTCTTTCTCAACTGTTTACGTTCACTTAAATAAACTGCAGCAATTAACATTTTGTCAGAACCTTTAGTAAATTACATTATTTTGTTTAATTGGCTATTCAGAATCATGATCTCGATTTAAAAACAAAAAGTGATTCTCAATGCATCCAGAATCGTGCAGCTCTCCTTGATGTCAATGACATCTTAACGTTGACTCTTCTCTGTTGCCGTTTAGTGTATAGTTGAAGAAATGCACTTTTTTGACTGTATTTTAAGACTGAACAATATTTGCTGCTGTGACTCTCCAATCAGAAGTCAGAACTCCTTGCAAACGTATGATGCGTATGGTGATCTTTACCTCCTCTTTCTGCTGGTTGGTCTTGCACATGCTAATCTGTAAGTCCTGCAGTTGTTTGAGCAGGACCTGTAGTTCTGCCTCCACCTGACCAGCACACTGGACCAGCATCTGTAGCTCCACCAGCCTCTCGTCAGCCAGCTCCTGTCACACACACACACACACACACACACTACTCAGTGACAGAACAGAGACCTGCTGATCTGGCCAGTTAAACAACACCTGTTGTTACCTGCAATTTGTCAAGCAAACGAAGGTGTGCAACATGCTAACGATACATACTTTTGACATCTTAATGCTCTTCACATTCTCCTTCATCCTTTCCATCTCGTTTTTCAGCTCTTCGGGCGACTCCACGATCTGAGACTTGAGCTTGGAGATCTCATCCTTCAGCGTCGCCACATCCACTTTCCTTTGAGTCTGGATTGTAAGACACATCTCTAATTACAACAGTCACTCTCTACAGCACTGCCACCACAGAAGTACACCTACAACACACTCAGCCAGATCTGACTCCATCCAACCAATAACCGATGGATTAAAACCAATTACCAGCATTTTTTTTTATTAATGTCCTCATTAATGTTTTACTCAGATCTTTTCTTCTGTAATATGACATACATCAGTCTCTACTTCCTCTACATGGTGACTTTAACCCTCATCCAAACTAGAAGTGTGGTAAATTAAATGAACACATTATCTGATACATACCAGTTTCTGTGAGATCTCAGCAATTTCCGTCTTGCACTGTGCAACCATTTCATTCATCGCAGTCTAAAGAGAGAACACTTAAAATTAATATGACAAGAAAAAAAGGCCTGAAAAACACTGGGTCACGTGACAACAGTTAATGCATCACGTGACAACAGTTAATGCATCATGTGACAACAGTTAATGCATCATGTGAGATCCCGACAGGGGAAACTGAATCGGTGTGAATGATTGATTCATAAAGACTTCACTTGTTTCATTACTGGATGAACCGGCGCTCTAGCGGTTAATAAGCAGAACTGCATGGCGGAAGAACATTGTAGCCGGAACTACGTCTCTCTGTACGTCTATGACGCGGGCGAGTCACACACAGGCATGAAAACAGGTCAGGGGTAAAAAAGGTGAGAAGGATGCGGCAGCAAAAAATCCAATCCAATCAACTTATATATATATATATATATATATATATATATAGTGCTTTTTAATGTTAAATTCATCAATCTGGTGAAAATTAAACAAAGAAAAATTATTTTAGTTACAGTGTCTGTCTACATTACTACTAGGCCTACATAATAATAGTTATAATATTAATCCCATGATAGTAATAGCCATATATTGTAAAACAAATGCACTGAAAACTTTCATAATTAGTTTTGTACTAATTTCTATACTTGAAAGAGTATATTTCTATACTTCACATTAAAGGTGTGATTGGGCTAGCCCAGTGTAAATCAAGAAAAGAACAAATGGGCCGCTGATCTACGTGTTTCATGGGGTGTGTCGGTACACGATCCGTTCCACGAATTATCATTTGCGCATGTGCGTTTTCTACTGCGTCTACTACGCATGCGTGAAACGGATCGTGCAGGTGGAACGGATCCTGTACCGACAGGGTGTCAGAAAAAAAAAAAACTAACGCTGACTTTTAATGCATTACACACTAATTACGCACTAACCCAGCGCCGCCAATTAAGCAAAACAAAACGAATGGGCCGCCGATGTACGAGTTTTATGGGCCGTTAAGACAAAAAACGAAACAAAAAAGTATGAGATGTATCGGCCCAAAAAGCTCGTCGGCTAACCGGGAATCTCCCGGTAGTCCCGATGGCATTAGCCTACATGCCTGGACGTCACACAAAACAAAATCCTACCTGTAGCCTTTCACCATCCACTTATTTAGCTGATGTCGCATCAGTTGACATGCCATCTCCTTTCCTCTCTTTCTTTTTCTATGTTTAGCCCCCGACAGCTTTTTTGCATTATCCATCTTTTTCGACGACAACTCACTAACGTTACTCGTTCCTGCTCGCTCAGCGCTCACGGCGCCCGCGCCCGCTCGCGATATTATCCCGCCCTCTTCTATGTCAAAATTAAAAATAATGAAATTGGCAACATCGCTGTCTGTATCTGACAGGACAGTTAACATTGTAAGCTAACTTACCTCAGGCTTGCTTTCCGACGTGCGGTTCTTTGTTCGGCTGTTAAAGACTTTGAAAACAATTCTGCCCTACTCTGACTCGGATTGGCTGTCAGGTTTCGGCATTAGGAATGATGATTGGTTTTTTAAAGCTGCTAAGTTTATGGTAACTATAGAGATATAGCGGGTAAATGCTGGCCACGACCACGACCCCCCCTCCCACACCATAAATATTTTCTCATCGGATCTGCACAAATCACGTAGGTGACCCATTTTGGTTTTAAAACGGCGAATTTCGCCGAAAGGTGAGGAGTTTTCATGCCTGCACACAGGCGCTGGGCTAACGTCACTCCGCTGCCGACCCGACCGGTGTAAAGTAGTCCGGGTCTAAACGCTTATTACAGGCTCACCGTAGTGATTCAGGATAAGACAGAAACATGGTGTGAAAAAAGGCATACATGGTGTACTCGCTCATTATATACATTTAGTAAAATCTGAACACAAAAAAGTTACGGACTGCAGCTTTAACAGTCGTCTTATGAATGTTTTGAAGCATCAGATGTAATCGATACACTCGTTATTTGAAGCGACTTTCTAAAGGTGATTTACTCTGTTTTGGTTGTTAGCGTAGACGTCAGTGTTTATACTCGAACTATAAACTTTTACTTCAGTACTTCTGTGATCATTTGAATATCTGTAACACAGGAATATTGATACTGTGTGGTTGAAGAGACTGAAAGTAAAGCTCTCTGGGTCTGGGCACTTCGCCCACACACCGCACCGGTTTCGGAACCGGAACTTTATTTATTAAACTTTAAACTGATTTTATTGGTACAGAACCAATAGTGCTGTGCGGTACACCGGTTCATACCGAATAATACCAGTGTTTATTTTTGTTATGATATGAATTTAATAAACCAGTGTATGCCACTTTAACAGCGCTGGGGACGCGGCGCGACACTGTGTGAGAGGGTCATTTCACTGTTCACTGGTGATGCTCAGCTGTGTCTGTTACTGAGACGCTGAAGATGGAGAGGTTAAACTATAACTGATAGCTGTCAAATTATATTACAGTGTTTCCCATGCATTGGTTCACAATATCAACAATGCCTTTTGGAAAATCTATTTGTGTTTGGCTTTGACATCGTTGAATAAACGTTTCACAGTCAAAACGCGGCGCGGGTGTTTTTATATGAATGTTTCTGAAGCGAACTGACGGTCTTGTTTCGGAAATGTTTCAATGTTATTTCAATTGAATCTTTCTTTATCTCTCCTGATAAAGCAGCGTTTATGTACTGGTTTGAGTTCAGCCGTTACCGTGGAAACCGCTTTGTGTTCAGCCGTTACCGTGGAAACCGATTTGTGTTCAGCCGAAACTGTGGAAACCGTTTGTGTTCAGCCGTTACCGTGGAAACCGATTTGTGTTCAACCGAAACCGTGGAAACCGTTTGTGTTCAGCCGTTACCGCGGAAAGCACTTTGTGTTCAACCGAAACCATGGAAACCGTTTGTGTTCAGCCGTTACCGTGGAAACCGATTTGTGTTCAGCCGAAACTGTGGAAACCGTTTGTGTTCAGCCGTTACCGTGGAAACCGATTTGTGTTCAACCGAAACTATGGAAACCGTTTGTGTTCAGCCGTTACCGCGGAAAGCACTTTGTGTTCAACTGAAACCGTGGAAACCGTTTGTGTTCAGCCGTTACCATGGAAACTGCTGTTTCTGCCGCTCCTACAGCGCCTCCTGCTGGAGCTCTTTATAAACAGCCTTGCAAACTTGTATTAATACTAGTGTGGATTTTTTCTACAATATTCCCTCATGACAGTAAAATTGGGGTATTCTAAGTCAGTCTCAATCAGTAGAATATGTAGTTAACCAGACATGCTTGGAAAAAAGAAAAAAAGAAATACCGTCATATACCGCAAAACCGGTATAATTTTGAAAAATACCGTAATATGTATTTTTGGTCATACCGGCCAGCACTAGAGCCAAGAGCGACTGCTGTGTTCATAGGCCTAAACGAACTGAATCAAGGGAGAAAACACAGCAGGTTCTGAAGCGAGCCGTGTGTGTAAACACCCTTAGGTGATGTTTCATTAGTAAACTGAAATCACTGAAGTCTCACCACATCCTGGTATTCCCGCTGTGTGTTAGTGGTGAGCTCTGCCAGGACAGACGCTAGCTCTCTAGCCTCCGCTTGCTGCTCCGGAGGAATGGTTCTGTGAAGGGAGGATTGATACGCTCAGAGAGAAGCATCTTTAGTAAGACGTTATAATAAACCACTGCACTTACGTCAGTTTCTCAATCTTCTTCTCAGCTTCCTTTATTTCTCTGGTGTACGCCTGGAGTCTGTCCATATCACTCCGCTGTTTGACAAACACAACACCTAAATCACACCGCCTACCTTTACATGCACAACTGTTGTGTCAGTCGGACTGAACTCATTCTGATTGATGAACCTGAACGTAGTGTTTACATGAGTGCTAAACGTGTGATCGGGTTGATGTGTGTGTTTATATGTCACAAGCTTCAGATCGGGATAGATTGTTTGACATGCGCTCACTGCACGAATATACAGAGTTTCCCGCTGTCTGCACATAATAACTGTTCTCCAACAGTTCTTTATTTGTTTTAAACAGCAGACTTAATATTTCTTCATTTCTGGTAATAATTTGGAGATAATGATCATATGAGCCGTTGTGCCGCTGCTAATATTGATCACCAGTAAAAATGGCCAAAACCAGTCGTGTGTGGATGAGAGTCTGAAGCAGCACTGGTGGGCCGTTGTCCTGCTCCACTTCACACACGCAGAGAGAGGAGGATGAGACACTCGTTTATACCACACTTTATTCATCAGGAGAACAGCTCGTTCAGCGCGTCATTACGCTATTTCTACGTTATTACGCTGTTTCTACATCATTGAGATATCTATTTCTACCTCATTACGCTATTTCTACGTCATTGAGCTCTCTCTATTTCTACCTCATTACGCTATTTCTACGTCATTGAGCTATTTCCACGTCATTACATATTTCTACCACATTACGCTATTCCTATGTCATTACACTATTTCTACGTCATTACCCTATTTCTACGTCATTACGCTATTTCTATTTCTACGTCATTACGCATGCGCAGTCCTTTCAGTTTCGGTTTTCGATCCGATCAAGTGTTTACATGTTCTCTCGATCAGATTAGAAAAGGAATAAACCACATGAAGGCTTTTCTAATGGATTATTTGGTTGCATGTAAACGTTGCCATTGTGACATGTGCTTAAACGGGTCATATGATGCTTTTAATCTTGACCTTCTGTGTGTAACGGGTCTGCGATCTGATCTGATCCGGTCTCCCACAAAGGGATTAGCAGTCATTCATCACTGTAGATCCTCAAATCTCAGCTTGATATAAGAGAAGTTTAGCACAACTAAGACTACAGTTCTCTAAGATGATTGTAACACGTTATGCATTTTCAACTGAATTAATTAGGAATTTGTGGACATCAAAAATACGACATGAACATTCCTTTTAAACGTTGAAGAAAAGCAGCAACTTACAAAACTCTGCTGGTGGACGGCCATCATTTCCAGCCTCTGCTTCCGGAAGTGGAGGAAGTTTTGTATTGCGCTCAGAATAGTGATCGTTCGCTTCAGCTCTGGCAGAAGTGGAGAGAAACACAAACAATCAGCTCAGCGTGACCTTCATATCAGCTTTAAACTTCATGCAACGTGAAACTGTATCAGGACAGAACAGCGTTCGCTCTAGTGCTGAATAACACTGTCTTCTGTAGAGCTGCTTTACAGCACAATTTAAATTTGCCATATATATATATATTATATATTAATAATCATAATTATAATTTCAAAGGAAATAATAGAGAATTATGATTGTCATAATCGTGCAGCCCGACTTACAACTCTGTTTTCTGCCAAGGCAACATTTCTCATTTTCATTTAAATGTTTTTCAAATAATATTTTTTCACAGCTTTATTTCAATTTACATTCATGTTTTTAATAGTTTTAGTTTACGATAATAACCCTGATATCGTGTGAGTGTTTAAAAAAATAATAATTATAAAACTTATTTACACAGAGAGCATTATGAAACTGTCCATCTTTCTAAAGAGTTTGTTAGTGAACCCTGCAGTAAAGTGTGCCTGCTTTACAAACAATCTGCAGTGATGTACAAATCCAATATTTATACAGTTAAAAACCTTAAAATTCAATGACTTATTGGAATATAGCCTTCTAAAAATAATGTATAAAGCTCACTTGAAAACATTACCTGATAAATTACAAAATAGATTCATCAAGAGAGTTAGTAGATTTAATTTAAGAGGAACTGAAGTCTTTCAGAAACCAGAGTTTAGAACAAAATTAAAGGAAAGATGTGTCTCAATACAAGGTGTCAGTCTGTGGAACAATCTAAATAGTGAAATTAAAACTTCGATATCGTTTTTTGTTTTTAAGAAGAGTGTAAAAGCATTACTAATAGAGAAATATAATGCTTCTATTTAGCAGGAAAATGTGATATTTGATTTATGACTTTGTGTATGTGCTGCAAAGTAGATGTGTGTTGTAAGTGCACCTCTTTGGAATTGTAATTTAACTTATGTTGATAAGGGGCAGATATTATAAGTTTATCTTCTTTCTGCTCCCTTTCATTTCTTTTCAAAAGAATGAAATAAATAAAATATGAATGAATGAATGTAAAAACCCTCCTCTTACGCAATCCAGAACATCATTAAAGATAACCCATCCACCCATTCAACCCATCCACCCATTCAACCCATCCACCCATTCCCCACATCCTCATTCTCTCGCGACACGGCCAATGAAAATGTTGTCAGGGCAAAAAATAAACACCATAATTGTCACTGTTGAGCCCTGAGAGAGAAAACGAGATACTTACTGGGGTTGAGCAAGTCATTCAGGGAAAAATCATATACGTGACAGAGCGGTAAGAACTGGCACCTGAAAGACACGCAGATCAGAGACGTAAACATGAGATCGTTCAGATGCTGAACAACACACTGCAGTCTTCTCACTCACATGCGCATGTACACACTCATGACCGGAGAAACCCACTCGTGCAGCATCGGGAACTGGACGTTTTCACACAACGGCACCTGTGGGACACAGGAGCGTCATTAAACAAACACCAAGACTCTCAGATCTGATCTGATGATGCATATAAACACTCACCGTGTAATGGCACTCGGGTCTGAACCGAAACAGCAGCTGCAAAACTCTCATGTAGAGCCTCTGAATGGATTCAGCCTGAAAAACAAACAGATTTTAAAGAAAATCCAGCTTGTAATGTTGTTTATATTATTAATCTGCTTTAAGACAAACCATGTGTAAGTTCATAAGTCGACAGCATTGCTGAGTATTTCCTCCTTAAAACTGCAGTGAACCAAAGACAGTCTCAAACACACGCTTTGAAATCGCTGGTGTTTCTGACGTCACAAACTACCTTGTAACCAATCAGATCAACGTGTGATCGTCAACCAGTGGATCTCTGAGCTGAGTGAGTGAGTGGAGGCGGGGCTCATTTGCATATTCATAGAACCACGCATACTAAATGAGGCGAGGGTGTCGAGTTACAATCAAGATATTTTAAGACATGAAGACATTTTGTTGTCAATGATAAAATGTTTAAATATGTAATTTTGGTGATCAAAGATGAGTTTTAAGGGATAAAATCATTGACTACAGAGGACTTTAAATGTTTGCCAGTTATGCATTACCAGGTAACAACAACTCTTCCTCATTAAGTACCCTGGTGGCTAAGTAATTTTCTCTTGAAAGAAATTAATACTTTCATTAATCAAGGATGCATTAAATTACATTAATGTGACAGTAAAGACATTTATAACGTTAAACAAATTCTATTTCAAAGAAAACTTTCTATTCATCAAAGAATCCTGAAAAACTAAATGTTTGACAGTTTTCACAAAAATATGAAACTGTTTTAAACTCAGATTTGATCACAGGAATAAATTACATTTTCACACAGAAAACAGCTGATTACATTAGAATAATATATAGCATTATAACAACGTCACTTAAATACAGCGTAGTCACGTGATCACCTTTGTGTTGGGAATGATGTCATTCTTGGTGAAGTGCTTCGCCTCTTGTCCAGTCAGAACTTCGGTTCGGTAGAACTGCACAATAACATCCACCTTATACACCGGGAACGTGTTCTCATTCATCCCTGCTGCTCCAAGAGAAGAAACGACATTAATAACCACATGTATATCCGGTCAGTCAGGCGGTGTTTACCACAGAAGCGTCGACACGGACAATAACGACCACCGGCGCATTATACACCATTCAAAGACACAGAATTAAACTACCCTCTTTTTTACACTGTTGGTCCGACATTATTCAAAATCCATAACTAATGCCAAACTATTGTACTAACCAAGTTCAGGCTCACGTCCCTCGTCGTCAACTGGAGCAAATTTAAACTTTACGCGCCTCTATCGTCACTTCCGCCATACGTATCTCACGTCGTCACGTGTCATCACAAAAGCAGCGCGTGCGGCGCCCTCTACTGGACATGCGCAGTATGTGTCCACTGGTGCAGCGGGTTTTCAAACCCTCAACATCCTAAAGTTTAATGATTTATTTTCATGTATAAAGACCCAATTAATACTGTTGAAAATTTATATTATAAATGTGTAAAAGATTTTGTTTTAATTACATTTCATCATTGCGTTTTTTCTAGTAATTTTTCTATTCATTTATTTATTGTTTGTTAATTATTGAATACAATGTATTAATGTATTATTTAAATCAAATTTCACTTATTTATTTTAATTCAACATATTTATTTAGTTTACATTTATTTTTATTTATTTACTTTAACATTTTACTCTGCATTTTTATTTCTATTTTGTTAAATCAAGTTTGAGTCATTTATTTAAATCATGTATTAAGAAATTTGTATTTATCTATTTATGTCATTAAAATTTTATTTATTTATTTATTTGAATAAAGTTATTTTTATTTTATTTTACTGTATTATTTATTTTTACACTGCTTTTCTCTAATCTGATCCCCTGATCAAATGCAGAAATCATCCAATTAATTTCTTGAACAAGTGAAATCTATTCATATTATGTAATGCAACAGAGAAATATAGAAGTGCAACAAAAGCAATGCCTTTTACACTACAATTTAATTTTAAAGAGAGCTGAATAAAAACCTAATTAGAGCAGAATTGTGAAGGGAAAAGTTGATATAATAATAATAATTAAAAAAAGTAATTGATTACGAATCTTCAAACTAACGATCAAACGCGTTTCATTTTGAAATGCAGGCTGATGATTGGTTGGCTGGATGTTGACGTCAGAACTCCTTCCACAGCACTACTGTATCGTTTGTTATAATGTGCGTGTTCTGGTGAAAATATTTGAAATATAACCAGTGTGTGTGTGTGTGTGTGTGTGTGTGTGTGTGTGTGTGTGTGTGTGTGTGTGTGTGTGTGTGTGTGTGTGTGTGTGTGTGTGTGTGTGTGTGTGTGTGTGTTATTCAGTATAATCGCAAAGCAAAGACCCAAATAAGCAACGAATTAATAATTTCTGTTTCCCATAATTAAGCCTTGTTTTTTTCTTGTTCTGCATTGTGATAAACTATATTATAATTATAAACATTTCATTTGGCATCATGTAACAATTATATTCTGCTGAAATATGCGAAATGATTCGAGAAAAGATTCGTTCACTTTGATGAACGAGATTCAAAGATCCGAGTCAGTAAAAAGATCCGAACTTCCCATTGCCATCAGGCGCTGCACTGAGACACCTAAAGGCGCGCCGCCGATGTAGTCTCCACACGCGTCAGTCAGCACGAGCACGAGCACAGAGATGTCATCGCAGGACTCTGATGAAAGCTACGATCTAGTGTTTAAAATAGTTCTAGTCGGAGATGTCGGAGTCGGGAAGACCTGTGTGGTCCAGCGCTTCAAGAGCGGAGTGTTCATGGAGAAACAGGGCAACACGATCGGCGTGGACTTCACCATGAAGACGCTGGAGATTCAGGGCAAACGGGTGAAGGTTCGTGACCTCCTGCTAGTCAGGGTAGTTATGATTATGCCTTATGGGTATTATAGACCTGTGGCATCTTTATGAACTCTGTAAGTTGCCCTCCGTAAAGTCGCAGAAATAGCGTCGCTGTTACTGTTGTTCACCGCAAACCTTCGTTCCCGTGAAGCTTTCAGGAAATGTTGGATTAATGATGTTCTTCTTCTGTGAGGAATAATACATCAGCTTTATAATCATATCTGTGCCTGTTCCCGGTTTATACTCTTTCCTGTCGACGTTGACACTCATGACGTGGAGCGAATAAACGCGAAACTCTGGGAAGTTTGTTTAGGGCTTAAAGTTGCGCAGTTACGCAATAACGATTATTGTTAAAGGGAAAGTTCAGCCACAAATTAACATTATCCCATAATTTACTCGCCCTCAAGCCATCCTAGTGTCTATGAGTAATCTCGTTTAGACTTTGTTTACTGCTTAAATTGTTAGTTCATCCCAAAAAATTTAATTTTCCATAAAAATAAAAAACGTAATAAACATGAAAAGCTCTTCCCAGCTTTATGACGCTGGAGTATTATGGTCTGTTATGATGACGGATGCACTTTTTTGTTCTTCAAAATCTCAGGCTCCATTCACTCCCTAAGAATACCCGTTTATACTTGGATATAAACTTATATTCTATAGGCTACTCCACATAAATATGTGAAAAAAATCTGAATGTGTAGATTGTGTGATGTGTAGACACATAATATTAACATTACCTCTCTGTGGCAACAGAAACTCTTTATCCTCATTGTCATGTGAAGATGAGCATTTGGTTGAGTGCACTTTATAACACTATTTATCATAATTTCTGGTGTATTGAGTAGGCTACTTACAACTGCCTGGGGTTCTGTTGGGACAGGAGGCTCCAAAAGACAGATATTACCATCAGAATATGTTGGGACCAACAAAAAACCCAACCCAAAGTAAAATAAATGGAAAATAGCCTATATAAAAAATGACACATGTAAACTTACATTTTATGAAGGCCCTTGGATCTTCGGGAGTGACGGGCTCTGAAGTCCCTCCAGGAATTCCCTCAGCCGTAATGCTGCTGCACTGCTAGACACTGGATGCTATTTAGTTATTTAATATCTCAAATGTTTGTAAAGTCAGGTAGCCTACACCTATGATATGCTCAAGCCTTACCTAATTGAATTATGTTTTTATATTTCATTTTCAGCAGCTGCCATGTTCTTTTAATACCTGCAGGATTGCACCTACATGAAAATTAAAATTAGGTTGAATAACATACTGTTCTTTCACCTCTGATATTATAACAGTTGGGTAAGTTACTTGTATTACTAACTACAAATGACATCTTCAACAGTGTAATTAGATTAATGTCTACTTATTACTAATTACTAAATCCCATATCAACCTCAACCACTTGAACAATACAAGGAGAGACAAGAAACTGCACTTTTAATGCTTTCAAACAAACAATATACAATTGCATGAATTATTCTTGAATTGACCAAAGTGTGTAGAGGGAGAAGGTTACATTAAAAATATACCTTTTAAAAAATGTATGTTAAATATACAGAATTGTTCTATAGTCTAATGCAATTACATCAGATTTTACTTTAAATTACAGAAGAATTAAGAGTAATCCCTTTAATTAAATTGCAGTATTTAGATTACTTGGTAATTAATTACACCCAACACTGTATAACTAATTAAAATGTTAAGGTGAGAAACGTGCAGACCTCTTTTTGTCTGGCGCTGTTGCCATGGTGACTCATAATATCTGTGCTCCATTGATAATGGCTTTTTATAGTTGTGGTGCTAAACTCAGAGCTGATTGAACTAACTCATTTCAGCTGTTCTGTAACCGAAAACTCAAGAGTTTCCCATCTCAGGTAAAGTCAACTCAGAGTTCAAGTTTTAATTCAGAGATGGTTGAACCTCCTTTCTGAAACAGGCCCCTGGAAAGGCCTTCAGAAAGATGGCAGCATCATTAGTTATGTCTGTTTGTAACACCTGTCATCTTTAGACGTCCGTGTTGCTCATATACAGATCAAGCCAATGCTGACAGTTCATGAGGAAAACACTCACATCTGCCAATATAAGGGGGATTAATGGATGCACAGATTACTGTTCTGACAGGGATATTCGACTGTGTTCATGGTGGTTCAATGCATTCATTCGCTGCATCTCATTGGCCGACTCAGTTCAGGCGTTGTGATCGCTGCGTCTCATTGGCCGACTCAGTTCAGGCGTTGTGATCGCTGCGTCTCATTGGCCGACTCAGTTCAGGCGTTGTGATAGCTGCGTCTCATTGGCCGACTCATTTCAGGCGTTGAGATTGCTGCGTCTCATTGGCTGACTCAGTTCAGGCGTTGAGATTGCTGCGTCTCATTAGCCGACTCAGTTCCGGCGTTGAGATTGCTGCGTCTCATTGGCCGACTCAGTTCCGGCGTTGAGATTGCTGCGTCTCATTGGCCGACTCAGTTCAGGCGTTGAGATTGCTGCGTCTCATTGGTCGACTCAGTTCAGGCGTTGTGATAGCTGCGTCTCATTGGCTGACTCAGTTCAGGCGTTGTGATCGCTGCGTCTCATTGGCCGACTCAGTTCAGGCGTTGTGATAGCTGCGTCTCATTGGCCGACTCATTTCAGGCGTTGTGATAGCTGCGTCTCATTGGCCGACTCATTTCAGGCGTTGAGATTGCTGCGTCTCATTGGCTGACTCAGTTCAGGCGTTGAGATTGCTGCGTCTCATTGGCTGACTCAGTTCAGGCGTTGAGATTGCTGCGTCTCATTAGCCGACTCAGTTCCGGCGTTGAGATTGCTGCGTCTCATTGGCCGACTCAGTTCAGGCGTTGAGATTGCTGCGTCTCATTGGCTGACTCAGTTCAGGCGTTGTGATCGCTGCGTCTCATTGGCTGACTCAGTTCAGGCGTTGTGATCGCTGCGTCTCATTGGCCGACTCATTTCAGGCGTTGAGATTGCTGCGTCTCATTAGCCGACTCAGTTCCGGCGTTGAGATTGCTGCGTCTCATTGGCTGACTCAGTTCCGGCGTTGAGATTGCTGCGTCTCATTGGCTGACTCAGTTCAGGCGTTGAGATTGCTGCGTCTCATTGGCTGACTCAGTTCAGGCGTTGTGATAGCTGCGTCTCATTGGTCGACTCAGTTCAGGCGTTGTGATAGCTGCGTCTCATTGGTCGACTCAGTTCAGGCGTTGTGATAGCTGCGTCTCATTGGCCGACTCAGTTCAGGCGTTGTGATAGCTGCGTCTCATTGGCTGACTCAGTTCAGGTGTTGAGATTGCTGCGTCTCATTGGCTGACTCAGTTCAGGCGTTGAGATTGCTGCGTCTCATTGGCTGACTCAGTTCAGGCGTTGAGATTGCTGCGTCTCATTGGCTGACTCAGTTCAGGCGTTGAGATTGCTGCGTCTCATTGGCTGACTCAGTTCAGGCGTTGAGATTGCTGCGTCTCATTGGCTGACTCAGTTCAGGCGTTGAGATTGCTGCGTCTCATTAGCCGACTCAGTTCCGGCGTTGAGATTGCTGCGTCTCATTGGCCGACTCAGTTCAGGCGTTGTGATCGCTGCGTCTCATTGGCCGACTCAGTTCAGGCCTTGTGATCGCTGCGTCTCATTGGCCGACTCAGTTCAGGCGTTGTGATCGCTGCGTCTCATTGGCCGACTCAGTTCCGGCGTTGTTCACTGTGGTCTGAGATTATCAGCTGATTTCCTGCTGAGCTCTATGTGTAATGCACATCTGAAATTATTTAAAGATAAAGTTCTGTAGGATTGCACACAGAGAAGTATGTCGTGGGTTTTCAGTGCTGATATCTAGAAAGCAGAAAGTGTCTGATGACCATCTAACAGTGACCGAGGCCACAGTTTTTTTTTCTCTCTTCAACCTAGAAATAAAGTTTGGTGCAAACCCGATTTTGAAAGACAGAAGCAGATTTCTGCAACAGTGCACTTTACATGTTTTACTAAAACACAGATTTTCTGTTCCTCAAAATGAGTTAAACAAGGAAATAACACTGTACTCAATAATAAAAAAATACAACTACATCACTTTAAAACCAAAAACGCCAGTGTCATGTAAATGAACAGACAAAACACATAAATATGTCTTTAGTTGAAACCGGTGTTGTGTAAATGGCCACTATCTGAGGGCCCTATTTGAAAGATCTGAAACGCAAGTATCAAACGAGAAACGCAAGTAACTTTGTGGGCGGATCCCGACGCGAATCTAAAATGTGTTGGTCTGAAGTAGCTTCATTACTCATAGGTGTGGTTTGGGCGTAACGTGAAATAAACCAATCAGAGCGTCATCTCACATTCCCTTTAAGAGCAGGCGCGCTTGTTCCATGGCGGATTTGCTATTATAACGGCGGATTTGCTAGCCTGGCTGCGCCCTCCTACGCACTTCCGCTCAATTTCATTTTCCTTCAGTACTACGTCTGGGACTGCTGTATATTCTTAGGTTTCCAGAAACCAATTTTTTGTAGGACCAATCAGCGAACAGAGGGAGTGGCTGAGAACGATGACGTTGATGTAGTGCGTCAGTTTGAGTTGGAGTTCAGTAATGGCAGCGGAGAAAGACGTGAGAAAAGCTATTTGGTCCGTTGTTGCAAAATTGCCGAATATGTAAGGAATAATTGACGACAGGCCGTTGAATTATTAGAAAAATAATGCACACCCGAGGTGGTAATGCGGTCACGACGCGAAGCGGAGTGGCCGTTACACCTCGGGTGTGCATTATTTTTCTAATAATTCAACGGCCTGAAGTCAATTATTCCGCTTATACTACAGTTACCACACCTCGAAACATTGTTCAGATTATGTATTTCAAGACGTTGGTAAAGTTTTTGTCATTAAAATGCTCTTGTATGTAGGACTAATTTGCTAATTCCAAAACGTCATTTTAGAGTTAGTAACGGAGGTTTGAGCCACTGATAGCAGACTAATGCTGGGGACACACGACTAGCTGACACATTCTCTGACTGTTTTCATCGACTGCAGCAGATTTTAAACACAGACTTTGAACACAGACTTTGAACACAGACTGAACGCGCTGAACACGCGTTTGGGCATGATCAGTCATAAGTATCAAATTACATTTATTATGTAGTTATTAATGCAGTTATTAGAGAGAGATGTTGCAATAATGAGACAGAAAAGCATGTGCGTCAATATTATTATTTATTAATTTAATTCGTTTTAATTAATTCGTTCATTCTTTTTTTTCATAACTGACAGATGACAGTAGACTAGCCAAATAAATGAAACCCAAAGCCCTTTTAACAAGTAGGCCTATCAATAATTATTTATTTGTTATATTATCTGCAATAAAAATCCGTGCTGCAGGACTATCCATTTATTTAGCCTATATTCAGTTTAATTTTCTATTGATTATAGATAGGACTATATACTTTATATATACTAGGACTATATACTTTCACAATGTTTCTCAATGGCATTTCACTGGATTTTCTGGACTTTTTTATGGCCCTTGGAGTTTTAGAAGGTGTGGGGTCTCTGTCTCTCTTGTCAGTGGAACTGGCATCTCCCCCCTGGCATGTCTCCGTTGTCTCCTCGTTCTTCCACCTTTGAAATGTTTCCGTATCGCGCAGTAGCCTGGTGATCACTGTACATCATTTGCGGCAGATCCGAAACGACCGCAGTGGCGTATTGTTAATGATTAGACCCAGCTTCGACAGTTGACTGAATACATCACTGTCCTTAGTGTCAAATATACATTTAGAATTTACAATTGTTCCTTGAACTCTTAAATTCGATGAACAAAACCTGCAGCTCTCGTTGACAGACATCTTATTCTAAACCCTCTGATCATTCGGACTTGTTGTTTCGGGCCGGTTTCGGCGCATGACATACGTCACGACCACACGGGGGTCGTGGTCGTGACTCGTGGCCACAGCATTTACCCGCTATATCTCTATAGTTACCATAAACTTAGCAGCTTTAAAAAACCAATCATCATTCCTAATGCAGAAACCTGACAGCCAATCCGAGTCAGAGTAGGGCAGAATTGTTTTCAAAGTCTTTAACACCGCGAGTCTGATGACACACTGCCGGACAAAGAACCGCACGTCGGAAAGCAAGCCTGAGTTAAGTTAGCTTACAATGTTAACTGTCCTGTCAGATACAGAGAGCAATGTTGCCAATGTCATTATTTTTACATAGAAGAGGGCGGGATAATATCGCGAGCGGGCGCGGGCGCCGTGAGCGCTGAGCGAGCAGGAACGAGTAGTGAGTTGTCGTCGAAAAAGATGGATAATGCAAAAAAGCTGTCGGGGGCTAAACAGAGAAAAAGAAAGAGAGGAAAGGAGATGGCATGTCAATTGATGCAACAGCAACTAAATAAGTGGATGGTGAAAGGCTACAGGTAGGATTTTGTTTTGTGTGACGGCATATAGATACAGACGGTTGGTCTGGGAACGCCCCCGGGAACGCCCCGTCACGTGATGTGAATTTAGCCCGTGGGGGAAAACATTGCCTTGGCGCTCATTGAAATACACGGGGCAATAATGCCGAAGAGTTGCTGTGTCGTTTTCTGTACCGCCAATAAACAAACAAATTATGAATTGATGTTCTACATCCTTCCTAATAAACACACAGAACCGGAAATGAGGACAATTTTTTTATATTACTGTGTGAGTAGATCCCTGTGTGTGATATAGTAGTGGGTGTTAAACTCGTATTAGGCAGTGGTGGGATAGTTTTGTCTACATCCCTTACGAAAAAGAACTATAGTAATCCTATAAGATTTCTATAGTAGTGTATACTTATGTGATGTTCTGTAATACCTCTATAGTACTTCTATAGTATGTCCCAAAATACTACAAGATTCCTATAGTTGTTTTTCATAAGGGATGTCTCATTCACATTAGTGTTATCAGCTGAAGGCTCATGACGCGAGCCATGAAACTATGGAGTAGACTGCAGTCTGTGAGTTACTAGAGGACTTTATAACTTCTTAAGTGATCACCGTTTTACAAAAGGATTAATAGTTTGGAGTGAAGCATACGTACAGTTGGTAAGTGACAAGGTTTTATGGAGTTATAGTATGCAACATAAGTTGATTGAGTTATGTTACCGCTACAGCTGCCGCGATGTCTTGGAGATTCAACCAGATCACAAAATATGTCTGGAAACGACACCTCCGGCCATTTGGTTGGGTCATTGACCCAGTTTTTAATTAAATAAGGGCTATCATAACCTATTGCAGTTAATTTTACAATGTACTGTTTGCCGGTCGGCAGGCGTCAATGACTCGCAATATCACATTTTTGTCATTCAAATACACACGATGCTCGCAGTGTTTTCCCCCACGCCGACTCCACCCTCGCCACGCCCCCAACTATGACTAGATGCCGACTGTATGTATAGGCTAATGCCATCGGGACTACCGGGAGATTCCCGGTGGGCCGACGTGCTTTTTGGGCCGATACATCTCATACTTTTTTGTTTCGTTTTTTGTCTTAACGGCCCATAAAACTCTCTATATATATATATATAAGTTGATTGGATTGGATTTTTTGCTGCCGCATCCTTCTCACCTTTTTTACCCCTGACCTGTTTTCATGCCTGGACTTTAGACTAGGTTTCTCCTGGTCTGTGGCGGAATTGTTTTCTGAAACTGCAAAATAGCACCAGGGAACGTTTGCGCCGGAACACGCCTCCTCTCTTCGCTGAACCGCCCCCGGGAGCGCAAGTTCATTCCCTAATTTACAGATGTGCGTCTGTGGAGGGAAGAGTCCGCTGTGTGTCGGGTGCAAAATAGGAATAATACATGCGTTGTGTACAAAGTCAATTTTGCTGGGTGCAAGATAGGGCCCATAATATGAATTTAATTCAAAATAAACATGGCAAATTTCATCATTATAGTGCTGAGCTGGACATGACCAGTTCAATATTAAAATACTGAATCAATTTAGCTTGTGAACTGCTGTTCAGGAAAAGCACATTGAATCAAATTCTTCATTCTTTCAGTGTATGGTTCATCATTGTGCCAAAATGAGGAGCTGCAACAATGGAGAATACGAGAAAATAATCAACATTCAAGCATGAAAACCTGTTCTAGTAGAGCCTGAAACAACAAGACTTAGTAAAAGAAAGAGCAGAATACGGCCTCTTTAAAAACACCTAATATAAAGTGTGTGTAGAGGCCAGTGGACATATATCAGTGCATGAGTAGTAACTGTGAGTACAGTAGTAACAGTGTGAGGATTGTGTGTTGTAGTTGCAGATCTGGGACACAGCCGGACAGGAGCGCTTCCGCACGATCACGCAGAGCTATTACCGGAGCGCGAACGGAGCCATCATCACGTATGACATCACAAACAGGGGCTCGTTCATGTCGGTGCCGCAGTGGATGGAGGACGTGAAGAAGTACGGCGGCTCCAACATCGTGCCTCTGCTGATCGGTGAGTGCAGAGACGACACCAGTGTGTGTGTGAACGGTGAAGTGTGTGTGAAGTGTGATGCGTGTCCATCACGTATCCTGGGATCAAAGCTTGCAGTTCTTTCCAGGAACATTTGGGCAGTCAGAAATGTAGGAGCTCCTTCTGATCAACTCTCCCGTAACTGGGCAATATTTGCCCCCTTAAATTTATTTACAGGGGCTTTTTTTCCCCCCCATCTTTTATGTCAAATTCTTAAACTTATATTTATGTAAATAAAATAATTTTATTTAAAGTTTTCAATATAAAGTTAATAAATTAAATTAATTACAGTCCCCCTGTAGTCAATCATTGTATCCCTTAAAACTCATCTTTGATCGAGTTTGAACTCGACACCCTTGCCTCATTTAGTATGCGCGGCTCTATGAATATGCAAATGAGCCCCACCTCCACTCACTCACTCACTCAGCTCAGAGATCCACTGGTTGACGATCACACGTTGATCTGATTGGTTACAAGGTAGTTTGTGACGTCAGAAACACCAGCGATTTCAAAGCGTGTGTTTGAGACTGTCTTTGGTTCACTGCAGTTTTAAGGAGGAAATACTCAGCAATGCTGTCGACTTATGAACTTACACATGGTTTGTCTTAAAGCAGATTAAAAACACCACATAGACACATAAACTACATTAAAGCTGGATCTTCACCACAGGGGGACTTTAAAATAATAGAAATTATATGAAAGCTGCCAGTAGGTGGTGACAAGTCACATACTGCGTCTGAAACCGCACACAGAGTAGTTCAACATTTGAATTAACTTCTAAATTTGGAATTTTAAGTTTTAAACGATCTAGTGGCTGCAGATAACAGAGAATGACCTGTTAAAGTAGCGTCATATGGCCTCTTTAAATGAGCTGTGTTGGTAAACTCTATCCTGTGTGATCCAGGGAATAAGTCGGACCTGCCGGACAAGCGCGAGGTCCCGTTCTCCGACGCGCAGCTCGTGGCTCGTCAGCTGGACTTCATCAGCGCCATCGAGACCTCCGCCAAACACTCGGACAACGTGGAGGCGGCGTTCATCACCATGGCCAGCGAGCTCATCCTGAGGCACGGAGGACCAGTGTTCACCGACAGCGTCACCGACAGCTTCAAGCTCAACAGCCGAGACCTGAGCGGTGCAGGCTGGGGCTGCGGATGCTGACGGCCAATCACACGCCGCCGTGACAGCGGACCCCAGGAACACAACTGTGAAGACGCTGGGTGGGAATACTTTGAGTGAAATTCTCACACTTCAAAATTATAACCACCCAAAATGTATGTAATCCTAACAATTCGTCAGTCCACTGAACGCAGAGCTACTGTGCGATCGCAGCCAATCAGAGCGGGAGGTTTAATGAGCAGTTATGTGTAGCAAGAATTTGGACCAATGAGATTTCAGGTGGGCGGGGCTAATAGAAATAGAAATGCGGATGACAGATTATCTCTCCGCCTTTATCATTCCCACAGGAATACTTAAGCCTCTTTTCCTGTCAAAATCAATTACATTTAAATTATTCTTCCTAATAGTTCCTAATCAGTGTGAGTTTCCTTTTCATCAGAAATCTCTTCTTCTACTGACCTTTGAATTCTATGCATGATATCAGTATCAGCAGCAGCTTCACACACACACACACACACACTCACACACACCTCTCTCTACAGCCAGACAGTGATCAATCGCACTCTCACACACGCACACACACACACTCTCAGTATCAGCAGCAGCTACACACACACACACACACTCACACACACCTCTCTCTACAGCCAGACAGTGATCAATCGCACTCACACACGCACACACACACACTCTCAGTATCAGCAGCAGCTACACACACACACACACACACACCTCTCTCTACAGCCAGACAGTGATCAATCGCACTCTCACACATGCACACACACACACTCTCAGTATCAGCAGCAGCTACACACACACACACACACACACACACCTCTCTCTACAGCCAGACAGTGATCACTCTCACACACTCTCTCACACACACACACACACACACACACTCAAACACACTCTCACACACACGCACGCAGCCACGCACACACACACACACACACACACACACACACACACACTCTCTCACAGTCTGATCACTCTTGCTTCTGGTGAGGAACAGCGCAGACACGTGATGACACGTCTTCTCCCGCCACTTCATGCTTCATCACATCATCTTTTGTTAAAAGAATTAAAACATGTTTAAAAAAAAAAACATCACAAAGCCAAATGTAAATATAATCACTCTGAAGGAAACGAGCGACTGAGATTATATCGTATTATTGGACAAACACTCCAGTGTGTTTCTGACTGCGGGATGTACAGTGTGTTTGTGCAGCCAATCACAGACATGTCTGTTGATCTCGTGAACGCAACAGCCAATCAGAGGAGTTTAAACGCCGGAGTTTGTGTTCAGTGAGTTCTGCTGTGAATCCTCTCGTTAACAAACAAACACACGTTAGTAAGAGATCCGTGTGTGTGTGTGTGTGTGTGTGTGTGTGTGGACAACGTTAATGTCTTCTAATGGACCGTTGTGAGATGGCGAACTGAGATGAGTGACAGCTTTAGAGTGATCGCACTCTTTCACGCTTTAGAGGCTTTATAGATGTAATCCACTGATTAAAATTACCTGAAACATATTCTAATATATATATATATATATATATATATATAGATATTTTTTTTTTTTTTTTTTTATTACATTCCAATTATTTGTAATGACTTGAGCTAATGTTAAACGTGTCACTGTACATCGCTGTTATTCACATCTGCACTTCACTGGAGAACACACACACACACACACACACACACACACACACTCGCTGATCTCACTCTCAGTCGCCATCTCACAGGACCATCAGCGGGACGTTTAAAGTTCAAGAAAGTGTATTAATAAAATATAATATATATTTATATGAAATAATTTACAACATCGGCAAGCAACTAATGAATTGTGCATTTTATCACGTTTATTATGATGCAATGATCTCAATTTTAACAACGAAAAGTAACACACACACACACACACACACACACACAGAGAGTGATGCACGTGCAATAATAATGTGCGTAGATCTGATCTATTGTCTGAACATAAAATAACTTATTTTTTATCATAATATGGTCAGTTTTTTAATTAATATCGAAGACTACGCATGTGTAATGTGTGTGTGTGTGTGTGTGTGTGTGTGTGTGTGTGTGTGTGTGTGTGTGTGTGTGTGTGTGTGTGTGTGTCTCGAGTCCCGGTTCTGGAGCTCGAGTGCAGTCACACTTCGACTGGACACACGTGTTTACTGTGGTGAACGGGTCTGTCAGGTAAAGAGCTTGATGGTGTCTTCACTCGGGTCGTGTGCTGTCGTGTCTGAATGCTCGTGTTTTATATCATGGCCGATTTTAAAAACAGTCCTTTTTTGAACCGAGGCTTTGTAATGTCACGTGGGCATTGCTGTTTTATACATTTTGCATTAATTTCTTCATACCACAAAGCCTTGTAAAAAATTGTAATAAACTAGGTTTTTAAACATTTTTCTGATAACATTGTACTGTTAAATGTGTGGAGAGACTCCACTGAATCATTAGGGAATGACATCAGTGTCTGTGATGAAGAACCAGAGCCGTTTATGTGTGTCTAATTCTCACACTGGTACTGAAATACATGAATAACTGTGTTTAAATCAAGATCTGTGTTCAGTGTGTGTGTGTGTGTGTGTGTGTGTGTGTGTGTGTGTGTGTGTGTGTGTGTGGCAAAACTCTTCAGTCTCACAGATGTGTAGTTTGGATTGATTTGCTCTTTCGTTGTACAGAAGTGTTGATGAAGAGTGTGTTTATAGTGTTGATGAAGAGTGTGTTTAACACATGTCAGATGTACTTGAATGAAGAGTGTGTTTAATGATGTACTTGAAGGTAAATCATATTGCGGGAGGATTTTTAAGAGAAATGATAGTGCCTTTTAAAGCAGTTTTTAATGTCATGTTATATTTCTATGCAGTTGTTTTTGGTCAGTCGAATGTTTTGAGAGACAATCAATTTGTTTTTGGTGAAAATTTGTTATATTATTTTATCAATAAAACTATCACAGCATATCTTGTATATATAAGACTTTAAGAATGTACCAGAGAATTATGATTTTTGTTAAAACTGTTTAATGACATTAAAATAATGTGGAAAAAGTTAGAATGGTCACGAATGTAAAAACAAACAAAACGGCCTTAAAGTTCATAGTACACATTTATTTACAAGTGACAAAAATGCAACTATTTGTCAACCTTTAATAAACTACCAGGATGCATTATTATACTTCTGAACAGTTGTTTAACTGTATATTGGAGGCGCAAATCTAAAATTCAAAAACAAACGTTCAAGTAAATGGCTTTTATTTTCTACAAGGATGTTCGTCTCAGTGCAAATCTCACCAGAAAGTTACAATGTAACAGTAACCAGTAAATATATAATATATATATGTATGTGTGTGTGTGTGTGTGTGTGTGTGTGTGTGTGTATATATATATGAAGAATGGAGTATGTAACAATTACTAAAACTGGCACAATGAAGATAATACAGAACATATTGATTTAATATAAAGTATTACACAGACAATTCCACGTAAATGGTAGACGTGTGACGGTGAAAGCCTCCAGTGAGTTACTGTAATCTGATTTAACACTGAACTCTGGGAAATAACAGAAGTACTAATGCTCTCTATAAAACAGCTGTGCTATGGAAGTTTGTTCACACCAACAAACAAAAATAAAGGTATTTGCGACTTTTTCTCTCACAATTCTGCCTTTTTTCTGAGAGTTGTGAGATAAAAAGTCGCAATTACCTTTTTATTTCATTTATTTGTTTATTTTTTGCATGCTTCAATGCCTCGCAGTTGATCTGATGTGTGTGTAGAGCGAGAACGGTGTGTTTCCCGACCCTGATCACAGCGTATGAAGTCTGACCAGACGAAACACTCAAACACGTTACAGTTAAAATGACATCAGAGATGCTCGGATCTGTCGGATCGCTGCTGTTTGCTCACTTGTGCTTGTTATAAATGTAAAGGATGTGGACTCTGGATATCAAGAACCGTGTTTTTGAGAGCGTTACAGTTAAAACGGGATCAGTGATGCTCAGATCTGTCGGATCACTGCTGTTCCTCGTGTGTGTGTGTGTGTGCTCTCCTGATGTCTAGCGCTCGCTCCTGAACTCCTCCATCTGGAAGATGAGCTGCACCGCGGCGTCCACGTCAGGCACGATGCTCTCGGGCTCCACCAGCGCCGGGTCGAAGCAGAAGTCCCTGTGCCCGTGGAACACCGTCTCCGTGACGCTCCGGCCGGCGTCTCTGGGGAGCTCCAGGTGAGGGTTATACACACCTGTGCACACCAGGATGGACTTGCAGGAGGTTGCGGATGGTGACGCGAGCTCACTCTCCCAGCCGTTACTCTCCGAGTCCGAGTCCCGAGGGATGGTTCCCGATCCCGATCCCACGTTGGCCACGGCTCGGCTCTTGCGCGCCACACGCTCCTCCAGGTACCGGTTGTAGAGATTGGCACCATAGATGTCAGTCATCAGGTTGTCCCTAAAGGGTTAACAACAAAACAATTCATTAATTCTGTCACATTTTATTATTTCAATGGAATGAATGTTTCATTATTATAATAATTATTAATACATTGTGTCACAATATATCGCAATACAAAAATGCATCAATATGTGTTGTGTATAGTTCACCCAAAATGAAAATTACTGTGTGAGAAAAAATTTAAGTTTACAGAGTTTTAGTGTCAGAACTACATTAAACTACTATATATAATGTTGATATAATGTATAATAATGCAGTGGGGGAATATGTGTGTGTCCTGATAATGCCAGATGTCAGGTTTGTCCCTAAAGGCATTTAGAGGGTTAACAACAACACGGTTTGATTTAATATTTTGTATTTTTAGGGGATTTTATGGTAGCAAAATTATATTCAGGTTGTATTTATAATCCATTTATTCACTTTTTGAGCATAGCCCTGAAAATAACATTTCCAAATTAAGCCAAATTATAATTATTTGAATGCTTTAGAGCAGCGGTTCTCAGCCTTTTCCTCCACTAGTCCGAGTGGGATCGGGCATATCGGCGGGCTGTGACTAGCAGAGCATTCATATAGTTCGTTAGTTAAATACAAGGCGATCTAGCGCTGAAATGTGTTGTTTTTTAAATAAAGTGATGAAAGTGCGCGTTGCCGCGGCGATCAGTGGCGCGGACACAGTGTTCTCCTATTCACTCGGACACGGGCTTCAATCCGTTGCGGAGACTCTCTATTCGTTCCGATGAAATCACAAAACAAAACGCACACAAACGTGTCCCTGCCTGATATACAACCACTGATAAACGTAATCGGTTTTGATAAGGATAAAACCCAATACTCCTCAGAGCGGATTAGAACCCAGAACCCCTGACACCAAAGGTTCTGCACTGGACGACTATAGTACACACCAGAACCGCCGGATCTATGCATTTATTCACGTGACAATTCTCCACACTAACAACATTAGATCTCATATATGGGGGTGGTTTCAGATCATCTCTACATCACACACCCCATCGCCAAATCATAGGAAACTTCGGTTAAGACAGTTGTATTCATCTTAACAATACACAATAAATCAATATACAGAAAAACAGATTTCTAAAATAAGGGATGGGCCACAAATCTGTGAGTACAGTTTGCAAAACTGAACAGGTGATGTGGTGTAATACTGAGTTACTGTAAGAATCTGTTCCAGCGTGTGGAGTTAACTGTACTGGACATTACACATCACCTGAGTATAACACATCACCTATTACACATCACCTGAGCATTACACATCACTTGTGTATTACACATCACCTATTACACATCACCTGTGTATTACACATCACCTATTACACATCACCTGAGTATTACACATCACCTATTACACATCACCTGAGCATTACACATCACCTGTGTATTACACATCACCTATTACACATCACCTGAGTATTACAAGTCAAGTCAAGTCAAGTCAAGTTTATTTGTATAGCGCTTTTCACAATACAGATTGTATCAAAGCAGCTTCACAGTATTAAATTAAAATAATACAACAAAGTTTGTTTCAAGAGGAATTTATTGATTGATAAAATTAAATTAAATATCCCCATTACACATCACCTATTACACATCACCTGAGCATTACACATCACCTGTGTATTACACATCACCTATTACACATCACCTGAATATTACACATCACCTATTACACATCACCTGAGCATTACACATCACCTGAGTATACTCCTTTACCTGGACCCGAATATTACATCCAAATATTATTGTTGTGTAATCCGCATATTGTTGTGTAACTTCGACTGGAACAGTATTTACAATTGTTCACAGGAACTGAATATTACGATTGTGAAAGTGTGCACAGATTATGAATTTGTTCACTGTCGCCTTGTACATATTTTCTGTATAGTTCTATTTTGTTACTAAATTTTGCATTCTATTTTGTCTTTCTCGTGTGTCCCTATTTTTGTTGCGTCCTTAAGCGGGTACATACTGAGCAACCACAGCTCCTGTACGCTCGCAGATCTGGGGTTTAATGCCGTGGTCCAGAAAACCCATCAAAATGTTTATTATGCTTGAATATATGTATATATTATATGTCTCATAGCATATATAAGGCCTCTTAAACACGGCTCCTGGAGACTTCTGTCGGCTCTTTGTGAATACGAAGGCCCCAAAACCTCTTATAGAAATATTGTCACATGGTTTTATTTATTTGAGCCACTCTTTGAGTGGTTACAACTTATTTTCTATAAGTTGAAGAGTAAATTTTAAAACACTGCCTAAATTCTAAATGATCCAACAAAGTGGGTCTAGAGAGAACGATTTTTAATTTAACTTTTGTTTAGCATTTTAACTGATTATTTTATTATATAAATATCAACCTCTCAACTTGGTGCTCTAGTGGAAGCGTTTGGAACTGCAGCCGAACAACATCTCACTGAACACTCATTTTATCAGATATCAGACTCACATTTGGAACACAACTTACACAGCAATAATCTCCCAATAGTCTTCTTTAAATAGAGAACAAACTAAAGTCTGCAAAGCATTCAAGATTTATGAGAGTTTAAGTTAGAAATCAAAGTTCCCTGTACTGACATATGACATATTTAAAAGTTTTTTCCTTCAAAACAATTTTTCATTCCTTAAAACAGCTTGAATGTAACTGGAGCGTGTGTGTCACTCACCCGATTGCATACAGCGATGTGATTGGCTGCCTCCAGCCTCGCTCGGACGCCTGCTCTCTGATGAGGAACTCTGCGTAGTGATAGGTCAGTTCACTGGGCTTCCCCATCAGGGCTTCATACTTCAGATCCTGACCCGTGATCTTCTTATAGATGCTCTCCAGACACACCATGAACGTGCCGTGACCGAACCTATGGACGGGAATCTCGTTTATTAATGGCCAGACTCACGCACTCACTGCTGTCTGTTTAAGAGCACATATTCTGCTGTTTCTGTCTGTGTTTAGTGTGTAATGTTGCTGTGTGATCATGAAAAAGCTCCAGTTATCCTCTATATTAGTGTCAGTGTTTCTGAACTCCTGAAAAGTTTCTTCCGGGAATGAACACGTCACAATATTCCTCATTTACAGTTTAAAAAAAAAACTAAAGCTAAAGTCAAGGTAAACAGCTGTTTATATTGTGAATTGAAACACAAATATATTTTATTCTATTGTTACTGAGAAACAGCTGATTGAATTATGCAAATATATAAATCACAGCTGATTCCCATCTAGGAAAAACACTCAGGTGTTGAGGTTCTTTCAATCGCATGACCATATGGTATAAAAGAGGACATTTTGGGCTGATCTTTTGTGGAAAGGGAACAGTATAGAGCAACAAAAGAAAGAAGGAAAAATGTCTGCACTAGGTAGAGGAAGACGTGTACCAGGACAAGGGAGAGGAGTGGGACAAGGGCAAGGGCGAGGAGTGGGACAAGGACAATGGCAAGGGAGAGGAGTGGGACAAGGGCAAGGGCGAGGAGTGGGACAAGGACAATGGCAAGGGAGAGGAGTGGGACAAGGGTGAGGGCGAGGAGTGGGACAAGGGCAAGGGAGAGGAGTGGGACAAGGGCAAGGGAGAGGAGTGGGACAAGGACAAGGGCAAGGGAGAGGAGTGGGGCAAGGGCAACAGAGAGGAGTGGGACAAGGACAAGGGCAAGGGAGAGGAGTAGGGCAAGGGCAAGGGAGAGGAGTGGGACAAGGGCGAGGGAGAGGAGTGGGACAGAGACAAGGGCGAGGGAGAGGAGTGGGACAAGGGCAAGGGAGAGGAGTGGGACAGGGACAAGGACAAGGGCAAGGGAGAGGAGTGGGACAAGGACAAGGCAAGGGAGAGGAGTGGGACAAGGATAATGGCAAGGGAGAGGAGTGGGACAAGAGCAAGGGAGAGGAGTGGGGCAAGGGAAAGGAGTGGGGCAAGGGAGAGGAGTAGGGCAAGGGAGAGGAGTGGGGCAAGGGAGAGGAGTGGGGCAAGGGAGAGGAGTGGGACAAGGACAGGGGCAAGGGAGAGGAGTGGGACAAGGGAAAGGGAGAGGAGTGGGACAAGGGCAAGGAGTGGGACAAGGGCAAGGGAGAGGAGTGGGACAAGGGCAAGGGAGAGGAGTGGGACAAGGGCAAGGGAGAGGAGTGGGACAAGGGCAAGGGAGAGGAGTGGAACAAGGACAATGGCAAGGGAGAGGAGTGGGGCAAGGGAGAGGAGTGGGGCAAGGGAGAGGAGTGGGGCAAGGGAGAGGAGTGGGGCAAGGGAGAGGAGTGGGGCAAGGGAGAGGAGTGGGGCAAGGGAGAGGAGTGGGGCAAGGGAGAGGAGTGGGGCAAGGGAGAGGAGTGGGGCAAGGGAGAGGAGTAGGGCTAGGGCAAGGGAGAGGAGTGGGGCAAGGGAGAGGAGTGGGGCAAGGGAGAGGAGTGGGGCAAGGGAGAGGAGTGGGGCAAGGGAGAGGAGTGGGGCAAGGGAGAGGAGTGGGGCAAGGGCAAGGGCAAGGGAGAGGAGTGGGGCAAGGGAGAGGAGTGGGGCAAGGGCAAGGGAGAGGAGTGGGGCAGGGGCGAGGGAGAGGAGTGGGGCAAGGGCGAGGGAGAGGAGTGGGGCAAGGGAGAGGAGTGGGGCAAGGGAGAGGAGTGGGGCAAGGGAGAGGAGTGGGGCAAGGGAGAGGAGTGGGGCAAGGGAGAGGAGTGGGGCAAGGGAGAGGAGTGGGGCAAGGGAGAGGAGTGGGGCAAGGGAGAGGAGTGGGGCAAGGGAGAGGAGTGGGGCAAGGGCAAGGGCAAGGGAGAGGAGTGGGGCAAGGGAGAGGAGTGGGGCAAGGGCAAGGGCAAGGGAGAGGAGTGGGGCAAGGGAGAGGAGTGGGGCAAGGGAGAGGAGTGGGGCAAGGGAGAGGAGTGGGGCAAGGGAGAGGAGTGGGGCAAGGGAGAGGAGTAGGGCTAGGGCAAGGGAGAGGAGTGGGGCAAGGGAGAGGAGTGGGGCAAGGGAGAGGAGTGGGGCAAGGGAGAGGAGTGGGGCAAGGGAGAGGAGTGGGGCAAGGGAGAGGAGTGGGGCAAGGGCAAGGGAGAGGAGTGGGGCAAGGGAGAGGAGTGGGGCAAGGGAGAGGAGTGGGGCAAGGGCAAGGGCAAGGGAGAGGAGTGGGGCAAGGGAGAGGAGTGGGGCAAGGGCAAGGGAGAGGAGTGGGGCAGGGGCAAGGGAGAGGAGTGGGGCAAGGGAAAGGGAGAGGAGTGGGGCAGGGGCAAGGGAGAGGAGTGGGGCAAGGGAAAGGGAGAGGAGTGGGACAAGGGCAAGGGCGAGGAGTAGGACAAGGGCAAGGGAGAGGAGTGGGACAAGGGCAAGGGAGAGGAGTGGGACAAGGGCAAGGGAGAGGAGTGGGGCAGGGGCAGGGGCAGGGGCAGGGGCAGGGGCAGGGGCAGGGGCAAGGGCAGGGGCAAGGGCAGGGGCAAGGGCAGGGGCAGGGGCAAGGGCAGGGGCAGGGGCAAGGGCAGGGGCAAGGGCAGGGGCAAGGGCAGGGGCAAGGGCAGGGGCAAGGGCAGGGGCAAGGGCAGGGGCAAGGGCAAGGGCAAGGGCAGGGGCAGGGGCAGGGGCAAGGGCAGGGGCAGGGGCAAGGGCAGGGGCAGGGGCAAGGGCAGGGGCAAGGGCAGGGGCAGGGGCAGGGGCAGGGGCAAGGGCAAGGGAGAGGAGTGGGGCAAGGGAGAGGAGTGGGGCAAGGGAGAGGAGTGGGGCAAGGGAGAGGAGTGGGACAAGGACAAGGGCAAGGGAGAGGAGTGGGGCAGGGGCAAGGGCAAGGGCAAGGGAGAGGAGTGGGGCAAGGGAGAGGAGTGGGGCAAGGGAGAGGAGTGGGGCAAGGGAGAGGAGTGGGGCAAGGGAGAGGAGTGGGGCAAGGGAGAGGAGTGGGGCAAGGGAGAGGAGTGGGGCAAGGGAGAGGAGTGGGGCAAGGGAGAGGAGTGGGGCAAGGGAGAGGAGTGGGGCAAGGGAGAGGAGTGGGGCAAGGGAGAGGAGTGGGGCAAGGGAGAGGAGTGGGGCAAGGGAGAGGAGTGGGGCAAGGGAGAGGAGTGGGACAAGGGCAAGGGAGAGGAGTGGGACAAGGGCAAGGGAGAGGAGTGGGACAAGGGCAAGGGAGAGGAGTGGGGCAAGGGCAAGGGAGAGGAGTAGGGCAAGGGAGAGGAGTGGGGCAAGGGCAAGGGAGAGGAGTGGGGCAAGGGCAAGGGAGAGGAGTGGGGCAAGGGCAAGGGAGAGGAGTGGGGCAAGGGCAAGGGAGAGGAGTGGGGCAAGGGCAATGGAGAGGAGAGGGACGAGGGCAAGGGAGAGGAGTGGGGCGAGGGCAAGGGAGAGGAGTGGGGCGAGGGCAAGGGAGAGGAGTGGGGCGAGGGCAAGGGAGAGGAGTGGGGCGAGGGCAAGGGAGAGGAGTAGGACAAGGGAAAGGGCGAGGAGTGGGACAAGGGCAAGGGAGAGGAGTGGGGCAAGGGAGAGGAGTGGGGCAAGGGAGAGGAGTGGGGCAAGGGAGAGGAGTGGGGCAAGGGAGAGGAGTGGGACAAGGGCAAGGGAGAGGAGTAGTGGGCGAGGGCAAGGGAGTGGAGTAGGACAAGGGGAAGGGCGAGGAGTGGGACAAGGGCAAGGGAGAGGAGTGGGGCAAGGGAGAAGAGTGGGGCAAGGGAGAAGAGTGGGACAAGGACAAGGGCAAGGGAGAGGAGTGGGACAAGGACAAGGACAAGGACAAGGGCAAGGGAGAGGAGTGGGGCGAGGGAGAGGAGTTAGAATGCATAGTGGCGCTCAAAGAAGGGCCAGAGCTAGGGTAACTAATGAAATAAGAGCAACTATAATAGACCATGTCATAAACCACGGGCTATCATACAGAGAGGCTGGTGAACGAGTACAGCCAAATCTCAGCCAGGACACGGTGACATCAATTATTCGGATTTTTAGAGAAACCAACAGGTAGGATATTGCTTCTCCTACTGTAAAGTGTAAATCATTTTACCATGTATTACAGTGACTGTGTGCCTCCGGTCTCTAATATGTAACTGTATTTTATCCCTCTAAGGATTCAACGTCTACCTCCCTCAGGGGGCAGAGGAAAGCTCCTGAATGAAGAACAGGAACTTGCTATTGTCAACATGGTGATTGCTGACAATGAAATTAAACCGAAGGACATTCAGTCCAGAGGTGTAGAGGACAACCTTATCTTTAGGAACATTGCAGCAATCAGCACAACATCCATTTCTCAGACTCTAGCTAAACACAGAGTCCAAATGAAACAATTATACAAAGTTCCTTTTGAAAGGAACGGTGAGCGCATCAAAGAACTCCGTCACCAATACGTCCAGGTAAGGTTATGCAATATAGTCATTACTGTACTATACATTGTGTGTTTTGCAGTAAACTACTCTATAAACTTGGAGTGCATTAGGACATACAGTAGATATACAGCAAAGCATTTACATACACTGTGTCTGATTACTTTCAGAGAGTAATGGAGTTGGAGGCCAATCAAGTCCCACATGTAATGATCTACGTTGATGAGGCTGGCTTTAACTTGGCGAAAAGGCGTCGGCGTGGAAGAAACATAATTTGGGAAAAGGGCCACAGTTACTGTGCCGGGCCAGAGAGGAGCCAACATCACCATGTGCGCCGCAATCTCCAACTATGGTGCACTCCTGCATAAATGTGAGATTGGCCCCTACAACACCAACCGCCTTCTCCTGTTTTTAGAAGACCTGCACGAAAGACTTGTGCCAGAGGTAGAAAGGGGACAGGTGAGAGACCACTTGCCAAAATACGTGATCACATGGGATAATGTGGCATTCCACCATTCCCGTACAGTCACAGCATGGTCTGACGCCTATCCTAGGATGATGTCCCTTTTCCTTGCTCCTTACTCTCCTTTCCTCAACCCCATTGAGGAGTTTTTCTCATCCTGGAGATGGAAGGTTTTTGACCATCATCCACAGGACCAAATGTCCCTCCTGGATGCAATGGATGCTGCATGCCAAGACATCACAGCTGAACACTGCCAGGGGTGGATAAGGCACGCCAAAAGATTCTTCCCACGATGCCTTGCCAGAGAAGATATCAGGTGTGATGTGGATGAGAACATGTGGCCAAATGCAGAAGACCGGGCAGATTAGAAGATTACTCTTTTTTTTTCTTTTTTTCTTCTGGTGCTTTTTCTGTTCGTATATTTTGTATTTTCACATAATAAATGGCAGCTATATTGCATATTTATGTTATCTTGCAGTAATGTCCTTTTGCAAATAAAGTCTTTATTGCAGCAATTCTGTCTCTGTCTTCATTTTTTCATTAACCATACATCTATAAAGCATCTGAGATGGGTCTTTTTTTATTGAATTTCTGCAGCAAAAGACCTAAACCCAACAAAACAAAAATGTAGAGAGGCTTCAGAAGAAACTGCAGTGCAAAACACAATCTGTGATCAGTACAATATACTGTCTGTGGTATAAGGGCATACCTGACACATAAAATAATGCAGTTTCTGTAATTCCATCTGATGTTAGTATTTTTATGACATTGTGCTATGATTGACTAAATCTTCCTGTTGGACGAGAACATATGTTAGTGTTTTGAAAAATTATTTGATTTTGAATAATTCATACGCAGAATAAAGGGGCGGGGCCTGGTTGAGTTAGTTAGTAGTGTTAAACTGGCAGGTGTGTGTGAGTGAGTGTGTGTGTGTGTGTGTGTGTGTACTTGTACAACTATCTTTGTGAGGACCAGTTTGAGTTTTAGACCATTTGGAGTGAGGACAAAGAGAGTAAAGTGAGGACATTTAATAAAAATAATAATAATTAATTCGTTACATTTATATAGCGCTTTTTCTGAGACCTCAAAGCGCTTTACATAGAAGGGGGGAATCTCCTCAACCACCACCAATGTGCAGCTCCACTTGGATGATGCGACGGCAGCCATATTGCGCCAGAACGCCCACCACACACCAGCTTACTGGTGGAGAGGAGACAGTGATGAAGCTAATCAGTATATGAGGATGATTAGGAGGCCATGATGGACAGAGGCCAAGGGACAAATTTGGCCAGGATGCCAGAGTTATACCCCTACTCTTTTCGAAGGACATCCTGGGATTTTTAATAACCACAGAGAGTCAGGACCTCGGTTTTACGTCTCATCCGAAGGACGGTGCTCTTTTGGCAGTATAGTGTCCCCGTCACTACACTGGGGTGTTAGGACCCACACAGACCACAGGGTGAGCACCCCCTGCTGGCCTCACTAACACCTCTTCCAGCAGCAACCTGTTTTTCCCAGGAGGTCTCCCATCCAGGTACTAACCAGGCTCAGCCCTGCTTAGCTTCAGTGGGCAACCAGTCTTGGGCTACAGGGTGATATGGCTGCTGGCAAGGGATTTTGGCCGGTCCTCACTTTCTGAGAGCCTTTAGTGAGTGTGTGTGTGTGTGTGTGTGTGTGTGTGTGTGTGCGTGTGTGTGTACCTGGGCGAGTGCGCCTCCGCCATCCACATCAGGTCCATGTTGCAGGCCAGCAGTGGCAGGTGTGTGTGTGTGTGCCGGCTCTCGTATGAACCGC
This sequence comes from Leuciscus idus, assembly GCA_021554675.1. NCBI lineage: Eukaryota > Metazoa > Chordata > Actinopteri > Cypriniformes > Leuciscidae > Leuciscus > Leuciscus idus. Next base: position 1,428,559 of record CM038644.1, read on the forward strand.
TCAGATTCCCACTCGTCAGAAGAACGTCGACAATCAGCTGTAAGTTCGTTTCCCACCGGATCGGCTCGCCGAACAGAACCACAGCTACACACAAACACACACACACACACAAGCCAACACTGTTATTCATTTTATCATATTGCATCATTGCTTTGTTTTTCTTTTATAATATAAGTTCCAGTTAAATACATGTGAACATTTCTACTGTCATGTGCAGCTCAGTGAAGAATGACTGACCCAGAAACATATGAAGGAGCGAATAAAACAGAGCGATCCTTTAACCTGACGATTAATGTGTTTGAGTTGAGTGTGTGTGTGTTTGAGCAGGAACATCTCACCTTCGACCCTGGGCAGGGTCACCAGAGGAGAAGACTGAAACAACAGCACATCATCAGTTAGACACATCATAAAAACACCAGACTATAAAAGTGCAAACCATCTGAAATCCTTCAAGGGCTGGTTGAGTATGATTTCTCTTTTCTAACTTTAGTTAGTGTGTAATGTTTCTGTTTGAGCATAAACAACATGTTTGATCAAAACTCCAACTTTTTTTTTTTTTTATCAATCGAATGCATCCTAAAAGTATTTTAAGTAAATAAAAGTATTAATTTCTTTACAAAAAAAAAAGTCGAGCATTTTTTCAATTATGAATTGCATCAAACTGAATAAAATTGTGACAGATTCAGATTTCATGATGCAGCCTTTCATTAAGTAGAGAATTATAATGGCAGCAAATGTTTCTCAGACGTGTGTGAGTGGTGTGTGTAGTGAGTGGTGTGTGTGTGTGTGTGTATTGAGTGGTGTGTGTGCAGTGAGTGGTGTGTGTGTGTGTGTGTGTGTGTTTGTATAGTGAGTGGTGTGTGTGTGATCTGGGCTCACGGGGAGTTTGGGTCGCCGGTTGTGATCCACCATGTCCAGCAGAGGGAAAGACTCGCGCAACATGTCGACACTGACGACGTTAGTGAAGCCCACGCTGATCCACAGGTTAAGAAGTCATTATCACTGCTTTTATGACCAAAAGCCTTTTCTATCCGCAAACAACAACAAGAGATTTGAGGGATTATGACAATCCCATTCCTCAGATTAAGCTTGTAAATATTATCACATCATCGAGGAGGAATAAAAGACACATCTGCATGCATTCAGTTAAAATCTGCAGGTCAATGATCACACGAGGCCGTATGGAGATGAGGAGTATAACACACACACATTGAAGGAACAGGAGGAACAGGAGGATAACACACACACACTGAAGGAACAGGAGGATAACACACACACACACACACTGAAGGAACAGGAGGAACAGGAGGATAACACACACACACACACACTGAAGGAAGGAACAGGAGTCAAGTCAAGTCATCTTCATTTATATAGCGCTTTTAACAATGTAGATTGTTTCAAAGCAGCTTTACAGAGATAAACGTATAATTTATGGTAACAGAGATTGTTTTGGCTTTATAGCGGTTCTTTGATAAAGTTATTTTCCAGCTAAAGTTAGTTTTGATTGATTCGCTTCCGTCGCAATGATCATTTGTTATTAAATTAGGGGCCGCTAAGACGACACCATTCTCTCTACACAGACTTTAAACGCGAACCTGTGAGAAACGCTGATGGCGTTCACATGCGCATTAAAGGGATACTCCACTTTAAAATGAAAATTCTGTCATCATATACTCACCCTCATGTTGTTTCAAACCTGTATGAATTTCTTTCTTCTGCTGAACAGAAAGGAAGATTTAGAAGAATGTCAGTAACCAGACAGTTTCTGGTACCATTGACTTCCATAGTAGGAAAAAATATATACTATGGAAGTCAATGGTACCAGAAACTGCTGCGAGCTGCTGCGACCAGCTGTAGTTTGTTTATTAAGCGTGCAGGGCAACCACCCAGTAGAGCATTACAATAATCTAGCCTTGAGGTCATGAACGCAGGATCTAACTGTTCCGCATTTGTCAATGAGAGCATATGACGTAATTTAAATATATTTTTAAGATGGAAGAATGCGGTTTTACAGATACTAGACACGTGACTTTCAAATGAAAGATTGGTATCAAAGAGCTCACCCAGGTTCCTAACCGACGACGAAGACTTAACAGAGCAGCCATCAAGTGTTAGACAGTATTCTAGGTTATTACGTGAGGAAGGTTTTTTTTCAATAATTAGAATCTCTGTTTTTTCCGAATTTAGAAGTAGGAAATTACGAGTCATCCAGTTTTTTATATCAGCTATGCATTCCGTTAATTTTGTGAGTTGGTAAGTTTCGTCAGGGCGTGAAGAAATATAGAGCTGAGTATCGTCAGCATAACAGTGAAAACTAATGCCATGTTTCCTAATGATATCTCCCAAGGGTAGCATGTACAGAGTGAACAGCAGCGGTCCTAGTACTGAGCCTTGTGGTACGCTATACTGAACTTGTGATCGATAAGACATCTCTTAATTTACTGCTACAAACTAATAACGGTCAGATAAGTATGATTTAAACCATGCTAATGCAATTCCACTAATGCCAACATAATTTTCGAGTCTATTTAAAAGAATACTGCTTTATATCAGTTTACTCCCAGAATGTTTTTATGAGGTTCTGTTTTCAAGCACCCTTCATCGGGTCATTCTGCTAATCCATCTCATGTGCAATATGAGGATTTTATGTTAGTGTATTTGTTGTTGTGTAGTATGTGTGGTACATGTTGTAATGTCAGTGTATTATGTCAATTAAGCTGTATGTGAGCATACCAAGACAAATTCCTATCAACTTAGTTGAAATGGCTTAATACATTTTTGAATTTGAATTGAATGTTGTGGTCAATAGTGTCAAATGCAGCACTAAGATCGAGTAACACTAATAGAGAGATACAACCACGATCGGATGATAAGACCAAATCATTTGTGATTCTAACGAGAGCTGTCTCAGTACTATGGTACGGTCTAAATCCTGACTGGAAATCCTCACAGATATAATTTCTTTCTAAAAAGGAACACAGTTGTGAGGATACCGCCTGTTCTAGTATCTTTGACAGAAAGGGTAGATTCAAGATCGGCCTGTAATTGACTAATTCTGTAGGAGGGATAGGAGGATATTTTTGCGAGGAGGATAACACACACACACACACACACATTGAAGGAAGGAACAGGAGGATAACACACACACACACACACACACTGAAGGAAGGAACAGGAGGATAACACACACACACACACACACACACTGAAGGAACAGGAGGATAACACACACACACACACACACACACTGAAGGAACAGGAGGATAACACACACACACACACACACACACACACACTGAAGGAACAGGAGGATAACACACACACACACTGAAGGATACTTCTTGGCGATGTCCAGCACAGGGCCTTGTCCAGACACCAGCACATGCTTGTCGTGAAACTTCTTGAACATTCGCAGAGGACTGTGAGACATCATGACTTGGTCCTGAGAAATCTATAAATCAAACAGATTATCATCCATATCATCCGTTATAATCCACACATAAACACATCATGCAACAAAAAATGTACACTAGTCAACATCTGAAGTGGATCAAAACCGTTCATCAAAGTCACACATGAATTCTGAACAACACCCGTTCTTGTCTTAGGACAACTCTGATGACTTCAAGTGTTGACTAGTGTATTTAGCTTTAGGATCACCGTAACAAAACCCTAAGGGTGTGTTCACACTCACACTTCACTTAAACCCTGAGACGTTTAAGACGTTTTTATTCTGTGGTGAAAACAAGCTTCCACAGAACGGTTGAAAAGCACAGTTATAAAAATAAACTTCCATGTGAATGTCTTTAGAGCCGAGGAAAGAAGTGTGCAGAACATTCTCCCAGCGCATGAAGCTCTCGTATGTCGAAAGCTGACGTTTATTTAGATTTCTCATGATTTTATCTCTTCAGTGCTGAATGAATGTGATACAGAGAGCATTTCAGGAGTCAGCAGAAATCTCCTGGAGACTGTGAGAGAACAGAACTCACGGGAACACCCAGTATGTGTGACAGCTGATCTGCCTTCTTCTGTCGTAAGCAGTTTCCAGCATTCGTGACGAAGACGACAGGAACCAGGAACTGTCCTTTAGCGTCCACAAGCTTCTGGAAGGCTCTCTTGGCCGCTGGGATGGGCGTCTTCCCTCGCACGAGGACTCCATCAATGTCAAACAGCAACCCGAAGCCTGGCTCCAACTGTTAGAGAGAAGCAGAGATCCACAATAGAGAATAAACATCAAAAACAGACCTAAAGAAAAGCACACATTACTGGATGAATCAGCGTTTTTGAATGAATCTCTTAAATGAATGATTCAATGACTCACTCAGAAAGACTTCACTTGTTTCATTACTGGATGAATCAGCGTTTTTGAACAAATCTCTTGAATGAATGATTCAATGACTCACTTAGAAAGACTTCACTTGTTTCATTACTGGATGAATCAGTGTTTTTGAACAAATCTCTTGAATGAATGATTCAATGACTCACTCAGAAAGACTTCACTTGTTTCACTAGTACTACTGGATGAATCGGCGTTTTTGAACAAATCTCTTGAATGAATGATTCAATGAATCACTCAGAAAGACTTCACCTGTTTCATTACTGGATGAATCAGTGTTTTTGAACGAATCTCTTGAATGAATGATTCAATGACTCACTCAAAGAGACTTCACTTGTTTCATTACTGGATGAATCAGTGTTTTTGAACGAATCTCCTGAATGTTTCAAAATCGCACCACTGTTCCTGAAAATCGAGGTGAGTAACGAATTGTATTTTGTGCACCGTTTCAGCCCAATTTAAATAAAATCTTATAATGCCTTCAAATGCACCTTAGACAAGTGACTAAAATGTATTTGTCATTGAATCATTCATTCAAGAAATGTGTTCAAAAATGCAGATTCATCCAGTAATGAAACAAGTGAAGTCTTTCTGAGTGAGTCATTGAATCATTCATTCAAGGGATTCATTCAAAAACACTGATTCATCCAGTAATGAAACAAGTGAAGTCTTTCTGAGTGAGTCATTGAATCATTCATTCAAGAGATTCGTTCAAAAACACTGATTCATCCAGTAATGAAATAAGTGAAGTCTTTCTGAGTGAGTCATTGAATCTTTATTCAAGAGATTCGTTCAAAAACACTGATTCATCCAGTAATGAAACAGGTGAAGTCTTTCTGAGTGATTCATTGAATCATTCATTCAAGGGATTCATTCAAAAACACTGATTCATCCAGTAATGAAACAAGTGAAGTCTTTCTGAGTGAGTCATTGAATCATTCATTCAAGAGATTCGTTCAAAAACACTGATTCATCCAGTAATGAAATAAGTGAAGTCTTTCTGAGTGAGTCATTGAATCTTTATTCAAGAGATTCGTTCAAAAACACTGATTCATCCAGTAATGAAACAGGTGAAGTCTTTCTGAGTGATTCATTGAATCATTCATTCAAGGGATTCATTCAAAAACACTGATTCATCCAGTAATGAAACAAGAATTAATTCAATTAACATTTTGTCAGAACCTTTAGTAAATTGCATGTTAATAGTTTAGTTGTCTGTTCAGAATTGTGATCTGTCTTGTTGTGAATTAATTAGAATAGAAATGTTTAATTCACTATCTTTAATGATAACAGAAACAGTTTTGTCATTTACAAGGTTGTTCAGCTTTCAGAAAAGTCTACCCATAATGCACAGCGGGCGAGAACACGCAGAAAGAAAAGAGAGAGATTAGAAACGAGATTGACTGCATGTGTGTGTGTGTGTGTGTGTGTGTGTGTGTGTGCGCAGTATCTGTGTAATCCTGTTCATAACCTTCAGTCAACAGTGTTTTATTCTAATTCAAGCGTTCTGAAAGTTCACGTCAGGACGAAGGATTTCCCAGTTAGTCGCGCAAACTTGCCATGTCGACCAATAGAAAGCTGCGTGTCTTCTGAGTGATTCATGTGTGAGATCTGCTACGCTATTGACATCAAAATCTATATTCCACTAATATGACCGACCGCATCATTGTTTGGCCACACTATATTTTAAGCTGGCCTTGGAACAGTGGAACTACACACACACACATGAGTTAACATGAGCTTACTATAGGGTTAGGGACTGATTTAGTGTTACCTAATGTTTCATTTGATGCTTTGGCAACATGAACTAAAGATATAGACAGAATAAAGATGACGTTTTAGTGACACACACACACACACACACACACACACACACACACACACACACAAGCATCGCCTCATTCCAAGATGTGTGTTTCCTCTGAGATTAACTCTGCACAGAAGAGGCTGATGCTGCGTCACGCTCGACCCGACGGACACTCGTAACGCTCACTGGAGGATTACAGTCCTTCACATCACATTCCCCTCAGGGAAGATCCTCGATCACGTCCATCATTCCTGCAGTTTCTCAGACCGGATCATGAAGAGACGTGATGTTTCTCAGCACAATCATGACGCTTCCCTACAGATCACCAGATATTCCCACATCTTCAGTCTGTGTGAGGAAGAGGTTTGGTTTCACTGTGTGATCAGAGACGCTGAGTCATGATAATCTGTGACCCTGCGCCACTAAAGCAGTCACATGACACACGGGTATATGTGAGGCAAGAGCCAACAATACACTGTATGGGGCAAAATTATCGATTTTTCTTTTATGCCATAAATCATTAGGATATTAAGTAAAGATCATGTTCCAAGAAGATATTTAGTAAATGTATTTGTGTGAGTGAAAGCAACACAATCGCCAACATTAATGCACAACTTTAAAGGAGATTTTCTTAATGTTTAGATTTTTTTGCACCCTCAGATTCCAGATGTTCAATAGTTGTATCTCGACCAAATATTGTCCTATCATAACAAACCACACATCAATGGAAAGCTTATTTATTCAGCTTTCAGATGATGTATACATCTCAATTCCAGAAACTTAACCCATGTGACCCATGGTCCAGGTCACATGGTCCCGCAGAAGTGAAGTTCACTGGTTTATGCTGATTAATGGTTTGCTTCAGAGAGGGACTGAACTCAGAGAATCTAAAGCTATTATGTTGATTTAAGTCAAGTTTGATTTAACACTAGACTAGTGCAAACATCTTTCATTTTCACATATTTATTCAATATAAAAATATAAATGTGCTTAATTTCAACATTTCTGAGTACATCTGCTGTCATTAAACTGTATTATACATGATCTCAACTATATGCAAATCCACATCAGTCAGAGTAGAGATCAAACCATAGTCATTTCGACACTTTAATTTTGAATTTTCATCCAAAAACCTCGATCACAGGCAAATTAAGTAGGCCTAATATATTCGTTTGAGTAATTACTCTACTTATTACAGCCATTTACGTCAGGGTTATTATCATTAACTTAAACTTAAGTGTTGTTTAAGTCCCCCTGTGGTGAAGATCCAGCTTTTAATGTTGTTTATGTGTCTATGTGGTGTTATTAATACGCTTTAAGACAAACCATGTGTAGATTCATAAGTCGACACCATTGCTGAGTATTTCCTCCTTAAAACTGCAGTGAACCAAAGACAGTCTCAAACACACGCTTTGAAATCGCTGGTGTTTCTGACGTCACAAACTACCTTGTAACCAATCAGATCAACGTGTGATCGTCAACCAGTGGATCTCTGAGCTGAGTGAGTGAGTGAGTGGAGGCGGGGCTCATTTGCATATTCATAGAACCACGCATACTAAATGAGGCGAGGGTGTCGAGTTACATTCAAGATATTTTAAGGCATGAAGACATTTTGTTATTAAAAATGTTTAAATATGTCATTTTGGTGATCAAAGATGAGTTATAAGGGATAGAATGGTTGACTACAGAGGGACTTAAGTGAATATTACTCAGTACTTAAATATATTATTAAACTGAAACAAGGACACCTTAAAATAAAGTGTAACCAAACATTTATTTTTAACTGAAATAAAGCTCAAATATAATACAATATAGATATTAGTTGAAAAACAAACTAAATGAAGATTAGAAATGTTGCTGAACTGAATTAAGTTGAAGTTGAAGCACTAAAATGAATAACCGGAAATAAGTACAAGTTAAAGTTCAAATAGATTTAACATAAATAGAAATATTTAAAATATATATATTTAAAAAATAATAATAATAAAATTACAAGAGCACATAACGAAATTACAAAAAAAAAATTTTTAGGAAACTATAATAAAACTGAAATAAGGAAACAAAACAATGATGCGAACATTTAGATCAGAAAACAACTTTGCATAAATATAATGGCATAAATAACAATAACAAACCATTAAGAACTATTAATAACATGATAATTAATATTAGTCTCGCTTTGTACGAAGTGTCTTTAACTAGAATGTACTACAACTTAGATTTAAATTAATCGCACTTATATGTTTTTACATTGTTATATTTAAAAAAAAAAGCATGTTAACGACATTTATGATGTATAATCACCCCTAATATGACCGTGTCCTCCTCAATAACAATCAACTATACCACTTATTATTTCTGACTTAAATCCCTAATTTAAAAGCAGACCGTTAATATTAGCCTATGTTCTGTATAATCAGAAATACGTAATGTTTCCTTTAACTGCCTCTTCCCGATGCTCAAAACAACATCAACTATACCAACCTCGTAGTTACAGTGTAATAACATACAAGTGATCAAAATATCAATATCACAATTCCTCTGATTTAAAAGATGAAAACTGAGCTGTGAGGATGAATCTGCAGATCAATAACTCCAACCCCAGTGAAGAGAGGAAATTACAGTAGACGAGGATTCACACACACACACACACACACACACACACACACACACACAATGGATCCAGCGGTTGAGCAAACATCGGATGATGTAGGCATGTAAACACTACCTGACTGCTCAGTCCTCGCGCGGGCGTCACGACGCGCCGCACGCGCCGCGAACACACGCCGCTCGACGGCCTCATCAGCGCGGTGAAGGCCTTCATCTCGATCCGCGGTTCTGGGAGTTCTGGCCGGTTCCTCCGCGGTTCTGCGAGTGAGTTCTGCCCGGTTCCAGTTCCTCCATCGGGCTTTATCAGCGCTGAGGAGTGACGACAGAGGAGGAGGCGCGAGGCGTCGAAAGACTCGAGTCAGGATTCAGGAAATAAACATCCTTCCGCGCCGGCAAATGGGGGAACGCGACGCGACGCGACGCGACAGACACCCCCATCCGAATCCGACGCGACGAAGCTGCAGTAAAACTCTTCTCTGATGCCCTCACTAACATGGACAATCGGAAGGGCAAAAAGAAAGAAGAGTTCCTTGTTTTTGTTCTTTTTATCTTTTCTTTCCTTGGCATTCTATGAAAATATGTTGATACAAATAGAATGCATAACACATTAAAAAAAAAAAAAAAAAAAAAAGTTATACTTTGAAACAACTTAAATCTGGAGTATAATTTATATTTAAAACACATTAGGTAATTGTACATATCTGTTTTTGTAAAGACACTTTGTGATTGCATTGAGCACTACATGTAAACTGAAATATACTATATGATTGTACTTAAATGAATAATCAAAATAAACAAACAAAAATAATGCATAACACATCAAACGAAAATAGGGAAATGGTGATAATATTTCTACTACGTATTATTTACTTCATATTTAGACTTGTATCTTCTACCTTGATTTAGAATAAAGAAGGTAATTATGAGGAATTCATGTTTAGTTTTGTTGATGTTGTAAATTTTATGTATGTATTAAGTGTTAGCTATCATGAAATCAGTAACACTTTATTTGTTAGCATTAGTTAATGCACTGACTGTGACATAACATGAACAAACAATTAACAGTTGTATTATTATTAACTGCTAACAAATACAGTAACAAATGTGTTGCTAATGGTTAGTTCATGTTAGTTAATACATCAAATATAAACAAATGAACCTTATTGTAAAGTGTTACTATTAAATCAAAGATTTAAATTCCTTACAATTTAGAGTTGGACTGGACTTAAGATTTCCTAGATGTATTTCCTCAAGATAATAACACTTGCCTTGAATAAAAACGAATGACTTTGTCAGACTCAGAATACGGCTGAAATCGAGTTATTCTTTTATTATAGTTGTGCATAACTCGCATGCTGCCGCAACTTTTACAGTAGCACTTTTCCATATTAGCTTATCGTCCTTAAAAAGGGGGTGCCCTTTTCACAAGATGTAAAATAAGTCTCTGATATCCCCAGAGTGTGTGTGTGAAGTTTTAGCTCAAAATACCCCACAGATCATTTATATCGCATATTAAAATTGTCCCTTTTTGAGGGTGAGCAAAAACACACCGTTTTGTGTCTGTCCCTTTAAATACAAATGAGCTGCTGCTCCCGGCACAGGGGGCGGAGCTTCAACAGCTTGTGTCCTTTTACCTCACACACACATGCACTGAAAATGTCAAAAACTTGTAGCCTTTTATGTTCAAACCGAGTCAGACAATGATGGAGAGACTCAAGAAGAAGAGACAACATGTAGAAGCAACAGGACATTTCTGAATGGTTAGTGGATGAATTTATTTATTTATTTAAACATCGTATAAATGTTAAAATATTGCTGATTACTTACAAAGCACTAAATGGTTTAGCTCCCCAGTGCTTGAGCGAGCTCTTAACACATTATAGTCCTTCACGTCTATTGCGATCTCAAAATTCCGGCCAGTTATTAATACCTAGAATATCAAAATCGACTGCTGGCGGTAGATCCTTCTCCTATTTAGCACCAAAACTCTGGAACAGTCTTCCTAACATTGTCCGGGAAGCAGACACACTCTGTCAGTTCAAAGCTAGACTAAAGACACATCTCTTTGACCTAGCATACACATAACACATTATAGACTTCTGTAATTCCATATTAGGCAGCATAGATTAGGTCAGCCAGAACCGGGAACACTTCCCATAAATCCTGATGTACTCGTTACATCATAAGAAGAATGGCGTCTACGCTAATATTAGTGTCTTTGTTTATCCCGAGGTTTTCCCGCAGCCTGCCGGATCCAGGCCGTATCCAGATCTGATGAAGGACCTTCACCTGGACCGATGACAACGCAGTGCTGAAGTGCCAACTAGTCTCTCCCTATGGAGGATCCCTTTACCACTCTACAGATAAAGCGTTGTCGGGAAACTAACGTACCTACCCCGAAGTGACAAAATAAAATAAAATTCAAACGCACATAACTATAGAACCAGTTCTTAATGCGCATGTGAACGCCATCAGCGTTTCTCACAGGTTCGCGTTTAAAGTCTGTGTAGAGAGAATGGTGTCGTCTTAGCGGCCCCTAATTTAATAACAAATGATCATTGCGACGGAAGCGAATCAATCAAAACTTACTTTAGCTGGAAAATAACTTTATTAAAGAACCGCTATAAAGCCAAAACAATCTCTGTTACCTTAAATTATACGTTTATCTCTGTAAAGCTGCTTTGAAACAATCTACATTGTTAAAAGCGCTATTTAAATGAAGATGACTTGACTTGACTTATGTAGCTGATGTGTAGTTATCTTCTAGTCACTGATTAGCATATTCTGTCTTGATAATCTATAAATTACGTTCCCGGGGGCGGGGTTTATGTAAATTTTAGGGTTGCTGATGTCACTAACCCGGGAGGAATGTGGTGTAGTCTCTACCAGCCGTTTGTTGTAGTCCTTAAAAAGCTATTTCTGTAAAAGCAAATATCTCCCTTTGCTTTGAACTTTGAGCGTCGTAACTTTGCAGATGTTGTTTATGCTCAAACAGCAACATTACACACTAATTAAAGTTAGAAGAGTCAAACCAGAATCAACCACCCCTTTAAATCAATAAGAGCATTTTTGTAATGATTTTATTGATAAGGTTTAGTTTGCTTTATTAATGTTTCCATTTGTTGCATGTGAACGATGCTCTTTAAAGGTGCAGTGAGCGATTTCTGAGCACCAAAACACACCTCAGCCAATCAGCAGTAAGGGGCGTGTACACACATTAGGGGGGAGGAGCCTGGGTTATATAGCACGTACATGAATGAACCATTTTCACAAACTGATGCGTTTCAACGGTCATCAACATCGTAAATCCTGCAAAGTTTTTTATATTTTCATATAAAAAAATGTGTATATTTATAACTCTACACGTTGTATTATATTACTTTTGCATCAAATTATAAAAAAACGAGTTACGGCTGCTGTAATACAGAGGCTGTGGGAGTGACGGTAAAGCTTTCTCTCTTCTGACTGCCATTATCAATCTCTCTCTACGTTCTCCCTCTTTTTGAAAGTTTGTGAAAATGAGGAGTTTTTCTTTTGCTATTAGAGCAAATGTGAACACAAAAAAATATATTGAATGTATTGTCTCATTCACACTATAAAAGTTAAACCCAACAGTGACGACTTCTGCTTCTGAGAAACCCGGAAATGTGAAAATAGTCGATTTGGGGGCGGAGTTATCGAGATGGGGGCGTGGTCTTCTGGGTAAGGGGCGTGTTTGTCTGGGGATTTTAAATATCAACATCATTTCTCAGAAATCGCTTACTGCACCTTTAATGTTTGTACTTTATCATTTGTTTAATTAATAAAAACAGCTAAATGTTTGATAAATTATGTGAAGACATTTTTTACCTCCAAGTTACTTTAAATGTGCCTTCAGTATTTCAGCCAATCGTTTTACACAGAAGTGATCAGAGAAATCTCGTTAAAATGTAGTCTTCCAGAAAAAGCCGCTCTTAATGAGTATCACATGACCAACCGTGTCACGCAGTTGAGTTATTGAGTTACTACTACTACTACTACTAACAACAATGTCTTATTTCTTTTATATAGCCTAAAGATGTACAACAGCAACCCTGGTCATAACAGCCAGTTAAACGTAAATCTTTAAAAATGTAAAATCTCTAGATAAGATAATAAAAAAGACACAAGACCTGCATTACATCCACTGCAGAAGCAGGGCATCGTGGGTGAAGAGGATATTAGATTGAGTCCTGACCATGTGACCCGGTTATCTCTGGCTGGTCACATGAACCGAGCCGTTTCTCATCACACACTCTTAATGTAACGTACGAATGTTCTCAGTGAGTTAATACTCCACACATTTACACACAAAGCATGTTCATAGTATAAAGAGTTTGGTACAAAAAAAAGTTTACTTGTCCAAGAAGGCAAAGTGAAACAGTATACAAAATATTTACAGAGATTTTTGTACTTTTGTCCTTTAACATGTTGAACAAATGAAGGATGAATGAAAGTTTTTCTCATTTGGAAAAAAGCCCTGGAGTTTATCCTTGCGTGTAATACACCCTTTGACATGATTACCGTGTAACGACACTATTGTCTAAAGCAGGGGTTCTCAATCCTAGTCCTCGAGGGCCACTTTCCTGCAGAGTTTAGCTCCAACCCTAATCAAACACACCTGAACCAGCTAATTAAGCTCTTCAGGATTACGAGAGAGCTACAGGCAGGCGAGTTTGATCAAGGTTGGAGCTAAACTTTGCAGGAAAGTGGCCCTTGAGGACTAGGATTAAGAACCCCTGGTCTAAAGTATGGTCCAGATGAAACAAACAGATTAATAATTAAATTCCTAAATGATTTAATGTTACCTGTACAGTTCATAAGGATCATACTGACATACATAAGCATCGTACTGAAGTCAAGCACATTTGACGTTCATCATCCATAACCAGAACATTGGTTTAATGTGAAACAGGTGTGATTAAACAACGGTCAGTTATCAATTTAAAGGATTAGTTGACTTCAGAATTAAAGCCCCGGCTCTGGTCTCGGCGCTGGAGATTGTTCATCATCAGATCCACTATAACCCCAGCAGTGTTTTGGCTTCTTCACTCTGGGCCATCAGACTCTCGCTGGCGTATTTCTGCAGAAGCTCCATCTTCTTCCGTCTCACCAGGGCTTCCTCAATCTGACATACACAACAACAGGATTCATCAACTTCATCAGGACGGTTTACATCTTATTAAATGTTCACACAACATGGAACACGATCAGTGTTGTTTTAGTATCATTAGCTGTGTTTCCATGTAAAGATGCAAATTTAACGTGTGAGAAAGCAGCGCTTCCAAACAAAACATCCAAATAAAATAGTATTTTCTTGGGAAATTGGCTCAAAATATCAGAAATAACACTATGGGCCCTATCTTAACGATCTGAAACGCAAGTATCAAACGCAAAACAAGTACATTTGTGGGCAGATCTCGATGCAAATCTAAAATGTGTTGGTCTGAAGTAGCTTCATTACTCATAGGTGTGGTTTGGGCGTAACGTGAAATAAACCAATCAGAGCGTCATCTCAAATTCCCTTTAAGAGCAGGTGCGCTTGTTCCATGGCGGATTGCTTTTATAACGGCGGATTTGCCAGACGCACGCCAGGAGCGGTTCACAGCCGAGGAGACCGACGTTCTCGTCAGGGCCATAAAACACAGAGAAGTGACATTGGGGATGGAGAAACACACCCAAACTAGCTTCGGTTAAACAGGCGTATAATAATTTGGGAAAATGTGTAAGCTAGATTTATGCCTTTATCTTCATGGACACCACAATGATTTCCCTCATGTGGTAATATTTTTCCTTGTAATAATGTATGATTTGCAATAATGTGAACTGCTGCGTCTGTGTAGATGAGAGAAGCAAAGTGTATGAGTGTTGTGCACACGCTACATTATGGCCAAGCATGCGCTCTTAAAATAGCCTCTGAATAACGCGCCACTGACTTTAGACGAGGTTTCTCCTGGTCTGTGGCGGAATTGTTTTCTGAAACTGCAAAATAGCACCAGGGAACGTTTGCGCCAGACGAAACACAGTAAACGCTGTCATGTTCTCTGGCGTTCGGATGCTGGTGTTCGGGAACACACTCGTGTGAGACGCTTCTGGATGGAATTACACCAGATCATTCTGATCACACACTTTGACTTTCAGAAACACCAAACCAGCATTAGAGATGCTGCGACGCCATTGGTCCGCTGGTTACACCAGTTATCCAATCACAGCCTATGTTTTATTTGGTAAATATGCTTCCACTATGCGCATCTCTTCTTATTGGAAAAAAAGTTTAAGTGGATCTTGGTGTTTCCATCCAGCATTATTTATGCAATATCCTAAAATGCGATTACAATAGATGGATGGAAACGTGGCTTGTGTCAAACTGGCCACGATCTGAAAGCTACAGTGAAAAGTGAAATGATCAGAGAGTAAATTATTTTAAAAGATGATCTGGAATATAGTGCACGAATCATATGGGCTACTTTTACATGCTTTTTTTACCATTTTGAAGCTTTACAGAAGAGTTAAGCATGTAAAGATTCTTCAAATATTCTCTGTTGGCATGTCATGGAGTTTGAGATGCCGAGAGTGATGATTCCCCCTAGCTAGGCTCCCTGAACTGGATCAGAAACAAACCTCTTTCTGCGAGGGAACCGGACATGAGCGAAGTACGACTGCGCATCTTCTCCCTCCATCGGTTCTCCCGCTTCATCATCGGACTGCTGTAAAACACAGGAGAGTTACGGGAATCTGCACTGATGGAAGGACGGTTCGGAGAGAGATGATGTTCACCTCTTCATCTCTGACGGCGTAGATGTGCTCCTCCTCCTCCTCCTCTTCTGTGTCCTTTACTCCTCCCGCTGATAATCGAGACTCTCTCTCTGCTTTCCACTTCTCCACCGCCTCGGCGATCACTGCGGACGACACACACACACACACACACGGTTTACACACACATCATGTTTAACTGAACTCTGTTTGCATCATTAATGTCCTGTGAAGATTAGGTTTGGGAATCGCCAATCAAATACTTGAGGTCAGGAATCGGATACTTGTCATACAATTAAAATTTCTATTCCTCTTATCGATTCCTTTGAGAGCATTTCAATATGACTTTAAACAGTTCAAGCGCGAGACGACTCGCTGTTCTCAGAGCTACACACACATCCACAGCGCGCTCACAGAAAAAGTGATTTTAATGTGATTTTGGTAGAGACTACACGAGCTTCCTCCCGGGTTACTGACATCACCAACCCTAAAATTTACATAAACCCCCCCCCCCCCCCCCCCCCCCCCCCCCCCGGAACTCGATTTATAGATTATCATGACAGAATATGCTAATCAATGACTAGAAGATAACTACATATCAGCTACATAAATTCCTGTGCCGGAGCAGCAGCTCATTTGCATTTAAAGGGACATACACAAAAACGGTGCGTTTTTGCTCACCCTCAAAATGGACAATTTAAAAAATATCTGTGGGGTATTTTGAGCTAAAATTTCACACACACACACTCTGGGGGACATCAGAATCTTGTGAACAGGGCATTATACCCCCCCTTTAACATTGTGTTTAACTGAGTTCTGTCTGCATCATTAATGTCCTGTGAAGCTGCTCTGAACGCATCTGTACTGTAGAAATAACGCTGACGTGAACAATGCATTAATCTTAATCAGCCTCGAGGTCGAGCTGGAATGCGGTGGTCATGTGACTCCAGGTCATGTGACTTCAGGTCACTGGACGGTCTGGTGCGCGTTACGCTTCTCATGAGTCGCATCAAAACTTGCAGCCGCACGTCCGGCATTCAGTTAAACACACAAATGAGAAACACATGTCAGAAAATGATATCAGCACACAATGCCACGACTGTCGCAGAGCACACACACACACACACACGCCTGAATGAAGTGGGTCTCGTGCTGCTCGGCTCATCTACAACACACACACACACACACACACACACACACACACACAGTCTGAAGCGCTGATACTGATAAATAATAATAATAATTCAATAATAAAACAGCTGTCCTCACAATCTATGGGACATACTAACGTATAAAGATGCAGTAATTCACTCATCATTATTAATGAATTAAATCATTCATTATGATTCTACTTTCATTACATGCATCATCATAAAGCTTTGATTTACAAATAAGCAACTCATAAAGAGGCTTTTCTCTCATATACTGATATCAGGGTTATCATCATTAACTACAACTATTAAAAGCATTTCTTTTAATTAATATTTTACAGATATTTAAATATTTGCTGAAAAACTTTAAATGAATATTAGAAATGTTGCCTTGACTGAAATAAGTTTAAGTTGAAAAACTAAAATTATTAACTGGAAATAAATAAAACTAAATTAAACCTAAATAGCAATATTTTAAAAGAAAAAAGTAATAAAATGACAATAGCACATTATAAAATGACTCAAAATGTAACTAAAATGAACATGAAAACTAAAAGTCTAAAAAATTAAAACTTATTTAAAATATTAATAAAACAATACAAATTTGTATTAGACTGTTGCATATGAGAGACACTTGAGCTTGTTAAGTCGGTTATGATGATTAAAAACTATTAGTTCCGTGTTTTTGGACTGTTAAATTAGATAAACAAAAAAATGTCAGATTTACATGTTATCTTAGACAGCTCTAACACTAAAGTCGGGGAACCTGGACTTGAACGTCACATGGACTCAAGTAACAACTTAATATTATGACGACAAGACATAAATAAACGTGTTGTATGCGAAACTGCTTCTTCTTTAAAGACGACCTGTTCTGCTTTTCTTCATCTGTGTTTAGTGTGTAATGTTGCTGATCATGTGAAAGCTCCAGTTCTTCTCTATATCAGTGTCAGTGTTTCTGAACTCCTGAAACGCCTCCAGTGTAGTCTTGAGTTTCTTCCTCATTTGAATAATTAATGCGCAGAATAAAGGGGCGGGGCCTGATTGAGTTAGTTAGTAGTGTGTTAAACTGGAGGTTATGGTAAGGGGCGGGACATTTCCCAAACACACTCGAAGCGCTCGACCAATCACAACACACTGCTCCAGCCGACCAATCAGAGCACAGTGTGCTTTTCAGAAGGAGGGGCTTCATAGAGACAGGAAGTAAACAGAGCGTTACTGACAGACTGGGAAGAGAGGAGCCGCAACAATGGAGAATATGAGGAAAATAATCAACATTCAAGTTCTAGTAGAGCCTAAACAACATCAAGACTCTGAGGAAGAGCGTAATAAGTCCTCGAAGTAACTTTTAAACTCTGCTAAATGCATAAATGTATACAAGTTTATATTGTTTGACTGAATGATTTCTTTAAATGAGAAAATATGATCAGCTTCTAATCAGATTCCCATAATTAACTGAGAACATCAAGCAGTGAGGGATTGTGGGATCTCGCCTCACCTTGTTTCTCATACTCCTGTTCCAGTGGCACTAAAACACCGTCGTCTTCATCTCGATACCCATAATACTCGGCGTCGATGTCCTTCATCAGCTCCGCACGGGTCTTCCTGGGCGGCGGAACGGCTGAAACACACCAGAGATCTCCACATGATCACATGATCACGGATGTGTGTATCAGGAGAACACATGCTGACGTCATCAGAGACATCAGTGATCTTATAAACACACAACGCTCCAGTACTGACAGAAACCAGACACTCATTCATCAGGCGTCTGAAAACTGTGGAGGATCCTCATCTGCATATCATTTGCATATGCATATTCATCCTCGTGCCCCATGTTTAACGGTACAAGACATTCGGAAAATATGAGATATGCGTCACATGATGTGCTAAAAATCATTTAGAAGCCGATCCTTGCTTTGTTTTTGAATAAATAAATCAAAATAGTATAAAATACATTTCAGAGCAAGTTTTACTCAGTCTTTTCCACTGGACAAGTGGAAGTGTTTTTAATTACTTTATATTTTTAATGTAAACGATCGGACTTATAGAGCATTATTGATCATTATAGATTATAGATCATTATTGATCATTATTTGTGTGGAGATATTTCCTCAGACCGTGAGTTCTGCTGTTATCATGCATCAGTAACACACACACACACACACACACACACACACACACACACGCCTCAGGAGAAGTGTTCAAACCAGCGCATCCACTACTAATATTTCTATTTATTAGAATATAAAAAATGTTGTAACTTCTCTGTAGTGATTTGATGTAATTGTAAGTGTTTAACTCCATTAATGAGAATGGCATATTTAATCTACATGTGTATATCAGCTGTAAAACAGTCTAAATCATTATTTTATTTCTTTAAACTGTTATTGTGAACATGCACTGTATTTCTGATTATGACTCATAATGAGTATTAAAGTGGTTTTCCTTCATCAGTTCCTCAGATCATCATCACTGTCGTTACACTGCTCCGTCTCAGGTGTTCACACGCATGATCAGAGTTACTCACACACTCTCCCGTCAGGGGTGTGTGTGTGTAACTCTCAGTTCGTGTGTGTGTGTGTTTGTGTGTGTGTAACTATCAGCTTGTGTGTGTGTGTGTTTGTGTGTGTGTAACTCTCAGCTCGTGTGTGTGTGTGTGTGTGTGTGTGTGTGTGTGTGTGTAACTCTCAGCTCGTGTGTGTGTGTGTGTGTGTAACTCTCAGCTCGTGTGTGTGTGTGTGTGTGTGTGTGTGTGTGTAACTCTCAGCTCGTGTGTGTGTTTGTGTGTGTGTAACTCTCAGCTCGTGTGTGTGTGTGTCGTTCGGCTCTCAGGGCCGGTTCTGTGTGACGCACCGGTTATAAACGAGACCCAGATCTGGATCGGTGACAGAGACTGAACTTACGCTCGGTCTCGAACAGCTCTCGGACTCCAGGCAAGTCTTTAGCGGCGCCGAAATACTTGTATCCTCTGTTTCCCGGAACCTCTTTACCCTCGTGATCCAACATCCTCGGCCCCACTCTCTGTTACACACACACACACACACACTCATGTTCACAAGATATCAGTAATAACACTGTAAGTTTCTGCAATCAGACTCAGTTCTCTGGCGTTCGGATGCTGGTGTTCGGGAACACACTCGTGTGTGTGAGACGCTTCTGGAAAATGGATTTTTTTATGGCTGTTGACAGTTTTTATAGTTATTTTTCCTCTATTGCCTGGGGTGTCTCCCCTTGAGCAAAAAACATTATAAACCACCCTAGAACATTTCAGGCACTATATTCTAACTCTTCTGAAGCCGATCGAGGGACAGGCGAACAGAAACTGGAATTTTAAACTTTGTAGAAAAAGGCTCAAACTTGTTAGGTCTGTCTTGATACCGCAATAGTCCCGCGACTGACAGGCTAACCGATGAACAGTGCGAGTAACCGCGATATTCACACGTTTTCTGTTTTCACAAGTCAATACCCTTCTTGTTTTGAACTTCGCGCATGTGTATCGAATGCTAAATAAGTTAATAATGATAACAAGACTGCGTTTATCATGGTGATCATGCGATGACCTGCGTCTGGCTTTCAGGTCAAGTCATAAGCCATTCGTGAAAAGGTTGCCGTGTCCAGGGAAAGCTTAATATTTGTCGTATCATCCTTTTAACATTTAAGGGTATTTACCATGAATGGCGTCAGCGGCACTGAATCAATGCCATTAGTCTCTATTAAGTGTAGCATCAGCTTTAGCGTTAGCCGTGCATCGCATATTAGCATATCAGCTGAGCCTTGAAAAGTGGAGCTCAAACTTAAATAATTAACACTTAACCACGTCGTTGAACGGTTTAATGACTCACTCAAAGACAGTCCGTTGCCGCCACCTACTGGTGTAACTGCGCTGAGTGACAGCCTGTGTACGCGGAGATGAAGATGATACTGATGAAATATCAGCAGAAAGCCTCTCATCCAGTCAGATTCCAGGATCAGAAATAACTGTTATACATATACAAATATCCTAACGAGCTGATTGTCAGGTTTATGTTCTGTTATGTGGACTCTTATTCTGACATTCTCTTGTTTACTTCACTTCCTGTTTCAACGCTGTTTAGTTTCGGTAACTGAATATGTCCTGTTTTTGTGCATGCTGACCACGTCTAACACTTATTTATATAGCAACAAATAAAAAATAAAAAATAAATGTCGATAATACTGCATATCGCGCAAAACCACCGCAAGGGAAACTCCTCCCCGCGACAGCTCTATTACACACGTCTGACACGTGAACGCCTCACTGCGGTTCTCTGACTCGAGCGCATCGGTCCACTGACACACTGAGCTCCTCACACACGCCTGACACGTGAACGCCTCACTGCGGTTCTCTGACTCGAGCGCATCGGTCCACTGACACACTGAGCTCCTCACACACGCCTGACACGTGAACGCCTCACTGCGGTTCTCTGACTCGAGCGCATCGGTCCACTGACACACTGAGCTCCTCACACACGCCTGACACGTGAACGCCTCACTGCGGTTCTCTGACTCGAGCGCATCGGTCCACTGACACACTGAGCTCCACACACACACGCCTGACACGTGAACGCCTCACTGCGGTTCTCTGACTCGAGCGCATCGGTCCGCTGACACACTGAGCTCCTCACACACGCCTGACACGTGAACGCCTCACTGCGGTTCTCTGACTCGAGCGCATCGGTCCACTGACACACTGAGCTCCACACACACACGCCTGACACGTGAACGCCTCACTGCAGTTCTCTGACTCGAGCGCATCGGTCCGCTGACACACTGAGCTCCTCACACACGCCTGACACGTGAACGCCTCACTGCGGTTCTCTGACTCGAGCGCATCGGTCCGCTGACACACTGAGCTCCTCACACACGCCTGACACGTGAACGCCTCACTGCGGTTCTCTGACTCGAGCGCATCGGTCCACTGACACACTGAGCTCCTCACACACGCCTGACACGTGAACGCCTCACTGCGGTTCTCTGACTCGAGCGCATCGGTCCACTGACACACTGAGCTCCTCACACACTCCTGACACGTGAACGCCTCACTGCGGTTCTCTGACTCGAGCGCATCGGTCCACTGACACACTGAGCTCCTCACACACGCCTGACACGTGAACGCCTCACTGCGGTTCTCTGACTCGAGCGCATCGGTCCGCTGACACACTGAGCTCCACACACACACGCCTGACATGTGAACGCCTCACTGCGGTTCTCTGACTCGAGCGCATCGGTCCACTGACACACTGAGCTCCTCACACACGCCTGACACGTGAACGCCTCACTGCGGTTCTCTGACTCGAGCGCATCGGTCCACTGACACACTGAGCTCCTCACACACGCCTGACACGTGAACGCCTCACTGCGGTTCTCTGACTCGAGCGCATCGGTCCACTGACACACTGAGCTCCACACACACACGCCTGACACGTGAACGCCTCACTGCGGTTCTCTGACTCGAGCGCATCGGTCCGCTGACACACTGAGCTCCACACACACGCCTGACACGTGAACGCCTCACTGCGGTTCTCTGACTCGAGCGCATCGGTCCGCTGACACACTGAGCTCCTCACACACGCCTGACACGTGAACGCCTCACTGCGGTTCTCTGACTCGAGCGCATCGGTCCACTGACACACTGAGCTCCACACACACACGCCTGACACGTGAACGCCTCACTGCGGTTCTCTGACTCGAGCGCATCGGTCCGCTGACACACTGAGCTCCTCACACACGCCTGACACGTGAACGCCTCACTGCGGTTCTCTGACTCGAGCGCATCGGTCCACTGACACACTGAGCTCCTCACACACGCCTGACACGTGAACGCCTCACTGCGGTTCTCTGACTCGAGCGCATCGGTCCACTGACACACTGAGCTCCTCACACACGCCTGACACGTGAACGCCTCACTGCGGTTCTCTGACTCGAGCGCATCGGTCCGCTGACACACTGAGCTCCACACACACACGCCTGACACGTGAACGCCTCACTGCGGTTCTCTGACTCGAGCGCATCGGTCCACTGACACACTGAGCTCCTCACACACGCCTGACACGTGAACGCCTCACTGAGGTTCTCTGACTCGAGCGCATCGGTCCACTGACACACTGAGCTCCACACACACACACGCCTGACACGTGAACGCCTCACTGCGGTTCTCTGACTCGAGCGCATCGGTCCACTGACACACTGAGCTCCTCACACACGCCTGACACGTGAACGCCTCACTGCGGTTCTCTGACTCGAGCGCATCGGTCCACTGACACACTGAGCTCCACACACACACGCCTGACACGTGAACGCCTCACTGCGGTTCTCTGACTCGAGCGCATCGGTCCACTGACACACTGAGCTCCACACACACACACGCCTGACACGTGAACGCCTCACTGCGGTTCTCTGACTCGAGCGCATCGGTCCACTGACACACTGAGCTCCTCACACACGCCTGACACGTGAACGCCTCACTGCGGTTCTCTGACTCGAGCGCATCGGTCCGCTGACACACTGAGCTCCACACACACACGCCTGACACGTGAACGCCTCACTGCGGTTCTCTGACTCGAGCGCATCGGTCCACTGACACACTGAGCTCCTCACACACGCCTGACACGTGAACGCCTCACTGCGGTTCTCTGACTCAAGCGCATCGGTCCACTGACACACTGAGCTCCTCACACACTCCTGACACGTGAACGCCTCACTGCGGTTCTCTGACTCAAGCGCATCGGTCCACTGACACACTGAGCTCCTCACACACGCCTGACACGTGAACGCCTCACTGCGGTTCTCTGACTCGAGCGCATCGGTCCGCTGACACACTGAGCTCCTCACACACGCCTGACACGTGAACGCCTCACTGAGGTTCTCTGACTCGAGCGCATCGGTCCACTGACACACTGAGCTCCTCACACACGCCTGACACGTGAACGCCTCACTGAGGTTCTCTGACTCGAGCGCATCGGTCCGCTGACACACTGAGCTCCTCACACACGCCTGACACGTGAACGCCTCACTGCGGTTCTCTGACTCGAGCGCATCGGTCCGCTGACACACTGAGCTCCTCACACACACCTGACACGTGAACGCCTCACTGCGGTTCTCTGACTCAAGCGCATCGGTCCACTGACACACTGAGCTCCTCACACACGCCTGACACGTGAACGCCTCACTGCGGTTCTCTGACTCAAGCGCATCGGTCCACTGACACACTGAGCTCCACACACACGTCTGACACGTGAACGCCTCACTGCGGTTCTCTGACTCGAGCGCATCGGTCCACTGACACACTGAGCTCCTCACACACTCCTGACACGTGAACGCCTCACTGCGGTTCTCTGACTCAAGCGCATCGGTCCACTGACACACTGAGCTCCACACACACACGCCTGACACGTGAACGCCTCACTGCGGTTCTCTGACTCGAGCGCATCGGTCCGCTGACACACTGAGCTCCTCACACACGCCTGACACGTGAACGCCTCACTGCGGTTCTCTGACTCGAGCGCATCGGTCCGCTGACACACTGAGCTCCACACACACGCCTGACACGTGAACGCCTCACTGCGGTTCTCTGACTCGAGCGCATCGGTCCACTGACACACTGAGCTCCACACACACGCCTGACACGTGAACGCCTCACTGCGGTTCTCTGACTCGAGCGCATCGGTCCGCTGACACACTGAGCTCCACACACACGCCTGACACGTGAACGCCTCACTGCGGTTCTCTGACTCGAGCGCATCGGTCCACTGACACACTGAGCTCCTCACACACTCCTGACACGTGAACGCCTCACTGCGGTTCTCTGACTCAAGCGCATCGGTCCACTGACACACTGAGCTCCACACACACGTCTGACACGTGAACGCCTCACTGCGGTTCTCTGACTCGAGCGCATCGGTCCACTGACACACTGAGCTCCACACACACACGCCTGACACGTGAACGCCTCACTGCGGTTCTCTGACTCAAGCGCATCGGTCCACTGACACACTGAGCTCCACACACACGTCTGACACGTGAACGCCTCACTGCGGTTCTCTGACTCGAGCGCATCGGTCCACTGACACACTGAGCTCCTCACACACTCCTGACACGTGAACGCCTCACTGCGGTTCTCTGACTCAAGCGCATCGGTCCACTGACACACTGAGCTCCACACACACGTCTGACACGTGAACGCCTCACTGCGGTTCTCTGACTCGAGCGCATCGGTCCACTGACACACTGAGCTCCTCACACACTCCTGACACGTGAACGCCTCACTGCGGTTCTCTGACTCGAGCGCATCGGTCCGCTGACACACTGAGCTCCACACACACGCCTGACACGTGAACGCCTCACTGCGGTTCTCTGACTCGAGCGCATCGGTCCGCTGACACACTGAGCTCCTCACACACGCCTGACACGTGAACGCCTCACTGCGGTTCTCTGACTCGAGCGCATCGGTCCGCTGACACACTGAGCTCCACACACACGCCTGACACGTGAACGCCTCACTGCGGTTCTCTGACTCGAGCGCATCGGTCCGCTGACACACTGAGCTCCACACACACACGTCTCCATCACTTCTGTCAGCAGGAAACGCATCATCATGGACTCTCACCCGATAGTCCGGTCCGCCGAGCTCCTTGATCCGCACTTCCCAGTGTCCCTTCTCCCGGAGCAGTTTGTTGATCTCATCGTTGAGGTCGCGGATCTTAAACTCGCCCAGACCGGCTGAGGAACACAGATCTCAGTTAAAAACAGGAGAAGCTGGCTCTCGGCGCTCACACACACACACCTCGCTCTCTCCCGTCTCTCTCTCACTCACTCACACACACACACACAGATATCTCACTCTCTCACACACATCTCGCTCTCACCGTTCTGAATCTGCGCAACCTTCTTAGAAATCTCACTGATGATCTGCAACGGAGAAGAAAACACACATTCAGCTCAGCTGGTAAAGGGATATTCACCCACAAATGAACATTAGCCCATGATTTACTCAAATCATCCTAGGTGTATATGACTTTCTTCTGTCAGACGAATACAATCAGAGTTATATTTAAAAATGTCCTGCTCTTCCAAGCTTTATAATGGAAGTGAATGTCCGTTCTGTTTTAAAGTCCATTAAAGTGCATCTACAAAACAGAAACTACACCTAGGATGAGTTCAGGGTCAGCAAATCATGGGCTAATGTTCATTTGTGGGTGAACTATCCCTTTAAGCACAGCACACATGTATGAGACAGATGTGTGATTCCTGACCTGTCTCCTCCACTTCTCGGCTTTGGGCAACTCGTTACACTCCGACGCCAGAAAAGGTCTTCTCTCCTGCGAACACGTCACATGATCAGGAGAACACGTCACATGATCAGGAGAGGAGAACACGTCACATGACCAGGAGAACACGTCACATGACCAGGAGAACAAGTATTAACGAAGCGTTCATCACATCAGTGTTGAGATTAAACCCACCTTCACTTTTCCCTCTTCCAGCTGCGCCTGACGAAACCTGGCCAGAGCCGTCCTGCACACACACACACACAATCAAAAATATAGTAAAACAGTGAAATATTATCATAATGTAAATCATCTGTTCTCTATGTGAATATATAGTGAAGTGTAATTTATTCCTGTGATCAAAGCTGAATTTTCAGCATCATTACTCCAGTCTTCAGTGTCACATGATCCTTCACAAATCACTCTAATATGTCATATTTTAGTGAAACTGTGATGCATGTTATGTTTCAGGATTCTTTGATGAATAGAAAGTTCTAAAGAACAGCATTTATTTAAAATAGAATATTTTATAACATTATAAATGTCTTTAATGTCACTTTTGATCAATTTATTGCGTCATTGATTAATGAAAGTTTCAATTTATTTACAAAAAATTCTTACTGACCCCAAACTCTTGAATACAGTGCATATGCTTCTCTAAATATTAAAAAGCCTGTTGCCCCTCTTACAGAGTTTGATATTAATTTTTAGAGTAGTGTAAGTTAATTTATAAAATTAACATAGATTTTTGTTTGACATTGATCTTAATTTGTGCCAAATACACAAAATTGTATCGAGTATAAAACAATACATTATTTAATAAATATATATAAAATAAAAATTGTGTTAAACAATAGGAGTATTTTTGACATTACAAAGATTACTGTGTTTTTATTTGAGCCCATAAAGAAATAACATTATAATCTACAACAAAGAAGACAGTAGATGATTCTAAGAATTTGCACGTATGTATTTACATTTTTTCCCCCAAAATAACAAACTCGCTGAATTTGATAGTTGGTGTGACAGAGGAATAATATTAAAAGTATTTCTACACATTAGGTGCTTATAATAACATATAGATGAGCATTCAGTTGATGAAATATGAAGAAGAAGAGCATTAATATGACATTATGACAGAAGACAGACACTCACATCGCCTTTTCTGCGTTTCGAGCCTGAAAATAAACAATAACAATCTTAATTTCTCACATAATCATGATATAACATGTATAATCATATACAGATGCAGATCTTTGTCAGATATCATGTGTTAAAGATTTATTTGAACAACTAGCTGCAATATATCTGTGTGTGTGTGTGTGTGTGTGTGTGTGTGTGTGTCAGATACTGTGTGTGTGTGTCAGATACTGTGTGTGTGTGTGTGTGTGTGTGTGTGTGTGTGTGTGTGTGTGTGTGTGTGTGTGTGTCAGATACTGTGTGTCAGATACTGTGTGTGTGTGTGTGTATTATAAATAAATATATTAATAAGAATCTGATTAATGTGTGTTTGTAAATCTTTGCGTCGAGGATAAAGTTCCGCAGCTTCTGAAACAGATGTTCATGTTCATGTTCGTGTTGATAGAGAACGCTACTCTCCATTCTAACACACGAGTGATCATTAAAAAGACTTTAGCTGAAGAGGAATAGTTATTTTACCATGTTTGTGGTTCAGATGTTCAATCCTGCCGTGAACTCAACGGTGAGCGCGCACGACGCACGGATATGACGTGTGGCTACACTGGACAACTTCCGGCGCGCCAGCGATGACAGATGTGTGTGAAATACCCATGTGGGTTTATTTTCTGATTATACTCATGTGTTACAGTCACTATTACTACTGAGAGATGATCGAGAAAGCACTAACATGTAAAAACATGTTTTTCGACAGGAGTGTTTTTCTAGCGGTGAGAGATAAAACTGCACTCATTTCAAGAGACTGAACTTTTATTGCCAGTTGTCACTCAGATCAGCAGGACTTCTGTGGAGCCCGTCATATAATAATGATTTAAAAAGTCGAAATTATGACATTAAGTACATTATGACTAAAAAGTCAAAGTTACCAAGTAATAGTTATGACATACTAAAACATAATTATGAAATTAAAATAGAAATTGACTTTCTTTGTCATACTTTCGACTTTTCATCTCATAAATAAGACTTTTGTACAGATAAAAATACCTGGAAGCGGAAGACAGCCAGACACATTTACCCCAAAACTACATGGAAAATAAGATGGATATCTTCAACTAATCTTTAAATCAGATTGTGTGGTATGTGCACTCAAAACACTGGGTTAAAAAACAACCCAATTTGGAAGATATTGGACCAAACACATGTTGGGTTAATTTTACTCAGCAAATTGGTTTGTTTATTTAACCCGACATAGTTCATTCATTTTTACTATAATTCTAGCTTCTTATTTTTTTATTTCCTATGAATGAATGTCCAGGATTAACTTAAACCCTCCAACCTTTTTTAAAGCTACACTGTGTGATATTTTCCCCCATCTAGTGGTGAAATTGTATGACTACCCAGTGAATATTAGTTTCTGTTCCTTTCAATTTTAACTCCTACGGTGGCCGTATTATTCCAAGATTAACATGGCTTCCAGTTCGACTTCGTCCAATTGCGCCTTTAAAACTCTCACCTGTGATCCGTCGCAGCACAGATTTATGTTACAATACTTTTTCACCATTGACGTGAGGAAAAGTAACGCAAGTTATACTAGAGGTCGTTCTGGCGTTATGCACAACCATGCTATGGTTAGACAAGCAACTATAAAACTTTGAATTTACACAAATAGGCTGGATTACCTGTCGAGAGGAAAGCAGGCAACCTCGGCGTCCGTTTTAAAATCTTTGCTCCTCATGAGCTCTTTCCATCTGGGAAAAGTTACTCCAGTATTGACTTTGGTCTTGCTGATTTGCCTGTCGCGTTGACGTTTTAATTCTCTCTTTCGCTTCCTTGGCGACTCTGCTACATGTCCTCGAGAATAGGCGTGATCCTCCATCAGCAATCTTTCAAATCTGCCAGCAGTCGCGAGTAATCTCCCGCTCGCATTCGTCTCTGTGTCACTGAGTGTAAAGCGCGAAAGGCGAAGCTTGAATTTACAGGTATGTCCCTCTTTGGCTAATGTAGTTTCAAGATGGAGGGGCAACATGGCGACCGGCATTCGAACCCCTCACCCGTATGTACTTTCAATGGCAGATTATAAACTTGCGAGAATACTTTATTACTTGAAAGAAGTAAATATGAGCACATATTTTTTTGCTAAGAATCAACTAAAAAAATTACACAGTGTAGCTTTAAAATACTCGATACAACCACAGTTTGCATGATAATTCCTTTATTTCCAATCACATTTTACAGTATAGTATATTTTATATAATTTTAATACATATTGCCACCATTTAAGCACGTATAACAAATATCAGAAGTAAAAATGACAATTTTAGAAGTAATAGTAATTGCAGTGTAATGTCCCAGTCTCTGTTGTGCTGTTCCCACTGTAACGCCGGATCTCACGCCGGATCTCACGCTGGATCTCACGGCGTGTTCAGTGGAGGAACTTCTAACCTTTCACTCGTAGCCCAAATCTGCTGTGACTCCATAACCTGTCCATAAACAATCAGTGTACAGTTCTGAGAACATAACTGAACTTTCTAAGCATTTATATTCTGTATATATTTTTATTATAAATTCATAATGTTATGCAAGGCGTTTCCATCACGCGAAAACACCGACGCGACACTCGTGGCGACTCACATCGCGATGCCTCTGTATGTTGCTTTGCATAAAATTAAATGATATACAGAACAATAACAAATTTTTAGATAGAATAAAATGTACACAAACCTGTATTATACCGAAGACACGCAACAATCTGACGGAGCTGCACTGCTCTCTCCTGAAGAGGGCGCCAAAGCCCACGATAAATAACTCAGTCTCTGGGTAGTTACATACATCTAGCCTGGGTAACACAAAAACTACCCAAACTACCCAAACACTGGGTTGTTACGCCTGACCCAGGATCTGGGGAACACAAAACTACTTGGGTAGACCCGCCAATCCCAGACCTCAACCCGTCTCTGGACCGGGACCGAGCCCTGTAGACCAGGTTCTGTAGACCAGGTACTGTAGACCAGGTTCTGTAGACCAGGTACTGTAGACCAGGTTCTGTAGACCAGGTACTGTAGACCAGGTTCTGTAGACCAGGTTCTGTAGACCAGGTACTGTAGACCAGGTACTGTAGACCAGGTTCTGTAGACCAGGTACTGTAGACCAGGTTCTGTAGACCAGGTTCTGTAGACCAGGTACTGTAGACCAGGTACTGTAGACAGGTACTGTAGACCAGGTACTGTAGACCAGGTACTGTAGACCAGGTTCTGTAGACCAGGTACTGTAGACCAGGTACTGTAGACCAGGTACTGTAGACCAGGTTCTGTAGACCAGGTACTGTAGACCAGGTTCTGTAGACCAGGTTCTGTAGACCAGGTTCTGTAGACCAGGTACTGTAGACCAGGTACTGTAGACCAGGTTCTGTAGACCAGGTACTGTAGACCAGGTACTGTAGACCAGGTTCTGTAGACCAGGTTCTGTAGACCAGGTACTGTAGACCAGGTTCTGTAGACCAGGTACTGTAGACCAGGTACTGTAGACCAGGTACTGTAGACCAGGTTCTGTAGACCAGGTACTGTAGACCAGGTACTGTAGACCAGGTACTGTAGACCAGGTTCTGTAGACCAGGTACTGTAGACCAGGTTCTGTAGACCAGGTACTGTAGACCAGGTTCTGTAGACCAGGTTCTGTAGACCAGGTACTGTAGACCAGGTTCTGTAGACCAGGTTCTGTAGACCAGGTACTGTAGACCAGGTACTGTAGACCAGGTACTGTAGACCAGGTTCTGTAGACCAGGTTCTGTAGACCAGGTACTGTAGACCAGGTTCTGTAGACCAGGTACTGTAGACCAGGTTCTGTAGACCAGGTACTGTAGACCAGGTTCTGTAGACCAGGTACTGTAGACCAGGTTCTGTAGACCAGGTTCTGTAGACCAGGTACTGTAGACCAGGTACTGTAGACCAGGTACTGTAGACCAGGTTCTGTAGACCAGGTACTGTAGACCAGGTTCTGTAGACCAGGTTCTGTAGACCAGGTTCTGTAGACCAGGTACTGTAGACCAGGTTCTGGCAGCCATCAAGGCCATGAAGAGAGGCAAAGGGAGTCTAGTTTACCCTTCTCCTCCTCTGGCCAACGAACCAACGGTGTATGAGTATGATTATGATTCAGGCAGCATTATGGATCAGAACATTGAGGATATTATCCAGTTCCCTCTGGTTGAAGGTGGTATGGAGACGGGTTTGTGCCGATGGTGTGGGAGACCCGAACATCACTCTTCAATCAGATGATCTCGGAGAACTTCTCACGCATACATTATAATTATTATATAAACACACGTGAGAATATGCACCTGCACACAAACTCTGACCCAGTCTAACGACACCGATGATGATCTGAGGAAACTTTAATATTCATCATGAGTCATAATCAGAAATACAGTGCATATTCATATCAGTTTAAATAAACAAAATAATGATTTAAACTCTGTTTTACATCTGATATACACATTTAGATTAAATATGGCACACATTAATACAGAAAAGTTAGAATTTTTTTTATATTCTAATAAATTGAAATATTAATAGTGGATGCGCTGCTTTTAAACACTTCTCCTGAGGCATACTGTGTTTTCATGTGTTAATGACAGTGAGGATTGCTGATAGCAGAACTCATGATCTGTGGAAATATGTACTCACAAATAATGATCAACAATACACAATAAAGCTAATCTGTTTATATAAAAAATTTGGCCAGTGGAAAAGATTAACCTCTTAAGGCCTTTTCATTTTAACCTCTTAATACATTTTTCTCTGAAATGTATTTTATTTATATATTTTTTAGAAAAGTAATGCGTTACATTACTTTTTTTCACCTGGGCTGGGCTCTTTTTTTTTTAAAGCAAAAAAGTTTGAAACAAAAAATATTCACAAAAAAATGTTTGGGCAAATGTAAAGACCCTTTCACAGCAAGAGTGAAGATTTAGTGTACAGTAGTGTACAGTAGAGGCTCAAACTGACCTTTCAGCTGCTGTTCTGGATCACAGAAGAATAACAGAAAGTTTAACACTTTACCAAATATATAAAACAATATAAAAACAAAAAATATATAGTCATTTTTGCTTATGGTTTACCGAATCATCGAAGGTCAGAAGCAAGAACATTGGTCAATAAAGTGAGATTAAATGCATAAAAATTTATGTTTTATTTAACATATTTAGTTATTGGAGGTTTGCATAGATATTCACTGATTTTATTCATTTTGAGGAATATTGAATCTTTTTTTTTTTTTGTGGAAATGAGATGAGTAAATGCTCACATTTAGTCTAGAACTACAATAACCCTCATGTTCACACACACACACACACACACACACACACACACACACACACACACACACGCCTCTGCACTTCCATTCGCCTCAGCATGAGGACAGGAGAGCTGTCAGTCAATAAATGGGAAAACAAAGTAACTAACATTACTTATTTGAAAAATTAACTCAGCATTTTGTAGGTAGATTTAAAATTTAAGGCGTTTTTTTACTAGTAACTTGAAAAAGTAATCTGATTACGTAACTCAAGTTCCCTTTCAAGAGGTCTCTCGTAAGGCTAGCTTACGCTATGGGAAAACTCCTTTTCTCAATTATATTGAAGCCAAATTTTAAAACGTTGGCTGTGCTGCGGCAACTGCACCAACCTATGGCGAGGCGGCTCAGACGCGCGAACCAATCAGGCCGCTTCACACCCTGGCACGTCAGAGCCCACCAGAATGGGCGTGGCTTATGTCTTTATAAGCATCCATTTTTAGCCAAGGAATTCAGATTTTATCTCCTTCAGCGAACACTCCAATTCGCTGATCTCTGCGAGCGAACACACGCCGGCCCAGTCCACGCGTGCCTCACTCTCTCCAAGAGAAACTCCCTCACCGGTCCTGTTTACAACAGGCGGACCAGCACCCCTCTCTGCAAACGGCAGGTCTCATCTCTTTTGGGGCATCGGACGAGAAGGATGACAGCCTTTCCATCGCTGCATCCGAATGCGATGAGTCTGCGGGCTCCGTTTCAGGCCCCGCTCCGTCAACACAAGCCAGCGCGAGAACGAGCATCGATGCAGAGCTTCTCCGCATGCTCACCAAGGCCGTTGAAAACCTCAGGCTCGAGGGGGCTTTGCCCGATGAGCCCACGCGCAGCAGGCTTGATGAGTGGTCCCCTCAGCAGAGACCCCGATGAGCCCACGCGCAGCAGGCTTGATGAGTGGTCCCCTCAGCAGAGACCCCGATGAGCCCACGCGCAGCAGGCTTGATGAGTGGTCCCCTCAGCAGAGACCCCGATGAGCCCACGTGCAGCAGGCTTGATGAGTGGTCCCCTCAGCAGAGACCCCGATGAGCCCACGCGCAGCAGGCTTGATGAGTGGTCCCCTCAGCAGAGACCCCGATGAGCCCACGCGCAGCAGGCTTGATGAGTGGTCCCCTCAGCAGAGACCCAGACGAGCTGACGAAATCGTGGAAGGCGCCACACTCAGCTCGCTTAAAGCCTTCCTTCTCCTTGACGCTCTCTACCGTAGACGGCGCTCTGGAGAAAGGCTATGATGCGATTCCTCCCCTCGAGGAAGCGGTGGCCGCACACCTGTGCCGTCCCACCGCTACTGGATGGAAAGCTAAAGCGTCGCATCCATCCAAGCCTTGCCGCTCCACTTCAGCTCTCACTGGCCGAGCTGCTTCCCGCCGAGGCCGGACCACTCTCTAAAAAGTGTCTCACACATTTCCCTGTCCCCTTTTTTCAGGCGGCTGGAAATACCGATGTTGCAATAAATGGGTCTGTTATAAATGAAAACTGTTCAGGAGAACACGTCACATGATCAGGTTAACACAAGCATTAACGAAGCGTTCGACATCAGTGTTGAGATTAAACCCACCTTCACTTCACTGAGACTTCACTCTGTCCCGTCAGGGCTCTCAGAGTCTATTCATGGGTTTCATCAGGTCCCTTTCCACAGGTGTATTAATCAAGCACAATGCAGTCTGCATTCATAATCTAGGTGCTTGATTTTATACACCTGTGGAAAGGGACCTGATGAAACCCATGAATATGGAGCGTTCTGCCTCGTTCAGACAGTCGGAACAGCTATTTGTATGCTTTGGCGGCCGCACCAAGGGGCTCGCCGTCTCAAAGCAGAGATTATCGCGCTGGATAGTTGATGCTATCGCGCTGCCTTATGAGTCTAAGGGTCTTCATTGCCCCTTAGGCGTCAGAGCTCATTCCACGAGAGGCCTCGTCTTGGGCTTGGTCAAGTGGAATACCTATTGAAGATATCTGTGCGGCAGCCGGCTGGGCCTCACTGTCCACATTTATGAGGTTTATAACCTGGAAGTTCCCGCTTTGCAAGCAAGGGTTCTTTCAATACAAGATGTGTAAGCACAAACCCCCGGACCCTTTGGGCCCGATACATATTCGGTCCTGGTTAAATTCGAATTGCGGTTCTCATATATATATATATACATTATAAAAGGTTTTGGCCCTCATTAGGCCCATTCCTTGTTTTTCGCTATACGAAGCCCGTCACGGACTGGCTTTTATTGGGTTCATACTTTACTCTTCTATAAGCCTCAGGCATCTTGCCTTGGGATACTGTAAGGAGCGAAGTTTAAGCACGCATGGCGTTTTGAAAGGGGTTCCCATAGCGTAAGCTAGCAATACTCATCTCAGGGAACCGAGGTTAGGTTAGTAACCGAGACGTTACTTGTAATGAGTTTCACCAACTCTGGTTAGTAGTCTCCTATTGGCCTGTCGAGCTGAACCATTCATAGAACAAACAAAACACACCCTGACAATTAATAAAAGAACATAGACACTTGATAATCTTATTAGATGATTAGGTAATTGCATTTGAAAGATTTTACTTTAAATAAAAAATGTGCACTAGATTTGTAAAAGGTGTTTTTATGCATGTTTTGGTCCAGGTTTTTGTTGCATTTACACTGTTCTGACCACTAGGGGTCACCGTGGAGACGGGTGTCGGGTTGTTTAGTATAAATCTGCATAAATTCATTATATTCTTCTCCCACTCTATTAAAAACTCTTATCTGATCTGCAAGCAGATAAGGTCAGTTGGAGGGGTGTGGCCTTGTCCACTGAACACGCCCCCGTTTCTTGACTCCACCCCCACATTTAAACAGTGCCATAAAGAGAAACACACAGAAAGAGAAGCGCACAGGAAAAACGATATCACACACTTGACCAAAGCGCAAAATAAGAGGAGCGTTGCAAATTAAACCACTTTATTTTTCTTTTGCAATTCTTCATTTTTGTTTGCAAAACAACTTTTTTTCTCTCAATACTTTATTTTCTTTGCAAAACAACTTTTTTTCCTCTCAATACTTTATTTTTCTTTGGCAATTCTTTATTTTTGTTTGCAAAACAACTTTTTTTCTCTCAATACTTTTTTTCTTTGCAAAACAACTTTTTTTCTCTCAATACTTTTTCTTTTGTAATTCTTTATTTTTGTTTGATAAAACAACTTTGTTTTTGCTCAATATTTTTTTTGCAAACATACACAGCATTATTTTGGCTCCGTAAAAAATAAGAATTGTCCGTTTTGATTTCATGCTGACTTTAAGCTCAGGCTCTCTCCTGACATGGTGTTTCTGGTGAAATCTAACATTTTTCATCATTTGTAATGAGGTCAAAACACTCCTCATGAGAAAAACACTGATCATGAACTCAGATGCATGTGTGTGTGTGTGTTGCTCTGAGACTCAGTTCAGTGTGTGTTCAGCTCCTGATCTCCAGTTACACACACTCTATGTTTAGCTCTGGTCTCATTGATCTGTGGGAACTCACATTACTTCAGAGGCTCATTCGCCTTCAACAGTCCTAAAAATAAAGTTTCTATATACAGCATTAGTCACATGACATCAAAAGCATAGTTTTTATCAAGCGCCTACTTGTGTTTCATTCAAATGCTTTTTGCTTTATCATCCGATAGCATTGTGTTTACAAGAACGCATGGCTTTAAGTATAAATGTGCTGTTTACAGTGTCTGATGATGAAACAGCTGTAAATTACTCGAAACGAGGCTTTCACTTTTGATATTGCTGAACGTGTCAACAGAAAAGTAGTTTGATGTCACTACAACAATCAATGTAGTGTTATTATACTCTTATATACACCAATATGAACACCAAAGCACAGATTTGCTGATTTGCGCCGTAAAAAGTAACTTTAGTTTTTATTTCAATTATTTTACTCTTTATGTGTAATATAGAAATATAAATCAAAATATTATATATAGTTGTAATTTAAATTATTCAACCCCCAATGCAAATCAGGTTTATTGGCAAAATGAACAGACTTTCAGCTGTTTGCAATGAACAAATCAAACTAAAGTAAATGAAATAGCTCAACACAACAAATGTGTGGTTTCTCCAAATTCAACTGAAAATACAACTTTTAATGACTTCTG
This sequence comes from Leuciscus idus, assembly GCA_021554675.1. Taxonomy (NCBI): domain Eukaryota; kingdom Metazoa; phylum Chordata; class Actinopteri; order Cypriniformes; family Leuciscidae; genus Leuciscus; species Leuciscus idus. The sequence continues at coordinate 1,465,100 of CM038644.1, forward strand.
ATGATCTATTTCTTCTATGATCAATGCTTATCATACTTTTTTATTTTTAGAATATACACACTTTTATGTTAGATGCAAGTATTCACAATTAATTGATTTGATGTATGTATGTGTATATGTGTATGTATGTATATATATATATATATTCACACATACATATTTATATATAATACATGTATATAAAAACATACACAAGTGTGTATGTAATATATTATTACAAATATAAAAAAGGCATTTACATGTTTTTATCTTTAGAGTAGTTTGAGTGATATTGTACAAAACAAAAAAATTTGATCTGTAAAAATCTGTTTTATGACATTTCTTCATCTTTAATTATGAATTTGTTTTTTAAACATTAAGAAAAGTGAATTTGGGAAATATTTTCCATGAAAAACAATCATAACTATGAGAGCTGATCATATACATTGATTAAATATCCAAAATATATGGTGAAATGCGCAGATGCTTCTCTTAATGCAGAAACATCTGATATGAATAATCCATAAGTGATATATGTGTGCGAGTGTGGAGTAAACGGTGATAAACATGTGCTAACCGTGTGCGAGTGCAGAGTAAACGGTGATAAACGTGTGCTAACCGTGTGCGAGTGCAGAGTAAACGGTGATAAACATGTGCTAACCGTGTGCGAGTGCAGAGTAAACGGTGATAAACATGTGCTAACCGTGTGCGAGTGCAGAGTAAACGGTGATAAACATGTGCTAACCGTGTGCGAGTGCAGAGTAAACGGTGATAAACATGTGCTAACCGTGTGCGAGTGCAGAGTAAACGGTGATAAACATGTGCGAGTGCAGAGTAAACACACACGACTCAGAGACGAAGCTTTAGTCTTTACACCCCTTCCTCCTCCAGATTTATTGATAGTTTAAAATTACATTTCTATGTCCTAGAACTTCAGTTGCGTTTACCTTCCGACTTAAAAACTGAGTACAAGCAAATGATAGTTTTTTTATTATTATTATTATTATTATCATCATCTTTTTTTCTTCTTTTTTTAAGAGTAGTCTAAAGTGATATTGTACAAAAATAACATTTGATTTCTGTGAAAACATTCACCTTTCTTCAAACTCCGAATCTGTTTTATGACCCCTTGGTTGCATTTCTTCTTTTCTCACATTTATGAAGTTTTCACCTCGGGTAGAACGACCTAAACTCCACGGACGAGGCTTTCGACTGACAACCCCGTGTTTTACAAAGAATATCACGTTCTGAATCTGCTATAAAGTAGTTTGCTTTACATTGTTTTCTCCGCGTATCTTGCGTCCTGCTGGCCCGACGGGACCGGGTGTGTGTCGTGTGCTGGTCAATCACTCTCACTCATTGATAAAACAACAAAAAAATGCAAATCATTCAAGACCCCGGCGCTGCTTCCCGATCTGATCTGATCTGTGTGGTTATTTTTTTACCGTACTCTTTCCGATCTCTCGACACGTTCGTTCTTCACTCACAACATCCCTGTTAACCAGTGGCATGGAAAGGGGGTTCTTTAACAAAGCATTATACGTTTACACCTCTAACCAAACTAAACAAACATTTTTTTTTTGTATTAAATGCAGAAAGTGGAAGTTTTTTCCACCCCTTTCCTCCTTTTAACATGTCAAGAGCTCACTGGCCTGGGAATTAGCCTCTAATCTGCCAACCGTTGGCCAGTGAAGAGGATTCAGAGAAAATAATACAACCATCAATCAGAAAAGGAGGAGTTGATGGAGGATGGGATTAAGCGGTGGCCTCGATGGTGCACTCTTTGGCCACGTGACCCGATTTCCCGCAGTTATAGCAGTTGACTTCGCTAGCTTTGCTGCACTGGACGGCTACGTGTCCGATCTCGCCACACCTGAGAGGAGCAGAACACACACAGATCAGGCCCGTCCACGGCTCACACACACTCTTCCTACAACCGTCATGGCTCACCTGTAGCACTTGACCTTCTCGCAGCCCTTCTGGATGTGTCCAAAGCCGCCGCACGAGTAGCACTTCTGCTCGTTAGCGTGATCGCAGTCGCGCGCCATGTGTCCCGCTTTCCCGCAGTTGTAGCAAACCTGCTCGCGCTCCTTCTTCGGCTCCTTGCAGTCCCTGGAGATGTGGCCGCCTCTGCCGCAGTTGTAGCACGCTGGAAAAAAAACACACACACACACACACTCAGTTTAATATACTAGAACATTATTTTCCTCATATTCTCCATTGTTGTGGCTCCTCTCTTCCCAGTCTGTCAGTAACGCTCTGTTTACTTCCTGTCTCTATGAAGCCCCTCCTTCTGAAAAGCACACTGTGCTCTGATTGGGCGGCTGGAGCAGTGTGTTGTGATTGGTCGAGCGCTCGAGTGTGTTTGGGAAATGTCCCGCCCCTTACCATAACCGCCAGTTTAACACACTACTAACTAACTCAACCAGGCCCCGCCCCTTTATTCTCCGTATTAATTATTATAATGAGGAAGAAACTCAAGACTACACTGGAGGCGTTTCAGGCGTTCAGAAACACTGACACTGATATAGAGAAGAGCTGGAGCTTCTTCATGATCACACACTAAACACAGATGAACATGGAGAAAACGTAACATGAGGAGAGTAAAGATGGAAAGCTCAGTTCATTACGTTGCATTCGGAAATCGACTACTTTGACTGACAGAATTCCAGCCACCGGAAACACTAACTGATAAAGTGAGTTGTACAAAATCTCTCTCTTTAGTAACAGGGTATATGCAGGAATCATAGAGATGAATTTACTACCTTTTACTACCTTTTTTACCACCTCCACAATATTTTTTACTACCATCACGACATCAAGCAGCAGCCCTTTTTTTGGGGGTGTGGTGGGGTGGGCGGGGTATGTAAAGCACCACTTACTACTTACTATAAGGTATAAGTGTGACACTGTCACACCCATCATATATATTAGGTACACTAATTAGGGGTTCAAGCACGAAGTGCTGAAACCCTATTGTAATTGTGCTGATTTTTAGGGGTTCAAGCATGAAATGCTGAAACCCTATTGTAATTGTAAGGATTTGTAAAACGCATCGTGCAGGACAAACCGTAAGGCCTAGAGACTTGAAACCTGGCCAGATGGTAGGCCTCAATTTGGGGACAACCTATCAGAGTATGACACCGATTGGCCCATGAGTGGCGCTACAGCAACCAAAAGTTCAAAATTGCTCATAACTCTTAGACCGTTTGTCCCAGGATCAAGTGTCTTATACCGTTGGAATCCTTGGCTCAAGGCGGACAAAATGGCTATCTCCAATTTGGATGTAGGCAGGGAAAATTTTCTGCTATGTCGGATTTTGTCCAAATCCTACTTTTGCGAACTAGTCCCTGGTTTTTGGCCCGATCGGAACCAAACCAGTCTAGGACAATTCTCTGGACTCTCTAGATCAATAATTATCGAAAAAAAGTTGAACTTTTGCATTTGGGTGGCTGTAACAGGGTCATTTAGAAAAGGGGCGTGGCAAAATACACTAAAAAGCCTATAAATCCCAAATGAAAACTCAGAACTTCACAAAAATTGATGAGCATATGTGTCAGAACATGGTGAGGAAGCATGCAGAGTTTCATGGAGATCGGACCATAGGTGGCGCTATAACTGGCAAAAAGCTTTCATTCTTATTAGGGGTTCAAGCATGAAATGCTGAAACCCTATTGTAATTGTAAGGATTCGTAAAACGCATCGTGCAGGACAAACCGTAAGGCCTAGAGACGTGAAACCTGGCCAGATGGTAGGCCTCAATTTGGGGACAACCTATCAGAGTATGACCCCAATTGGCCCATAGGTGGCGCTACAGCAACCAAAAGTACCAAATCGCTCATAACTCTTAGACCGTTTGTCCCAGGATCAAGTGTCTTATATCGTTGGAATCCTTGGCTCAAGGCGGACAAAATGGCTATCTCCAATTTGGATGTAGGCAGGGAAAATTTTCTGCTATGTCGGATTTTGTCCAAATCCTACTTTTGCGAACTAGTCCCTGGTTTTTGGCCCGATCGGAACCAAACCAGTCTATGACAATTCTCTGGACTCTCTAGATCAATAATTATCGAAAAAAAGTTGAACTTTTGCATTTGGGTGGCTGTAACAGGGTCATTTAGAAAAGGGGCGTGGCAAAATACACTAAAAAGCCTATAAATCCCAAATGAAAACTCAGAACTTCACAAAAATTCATGAGCATATGTGTCAGAACATGGTGAGGAAGCATGCAGAGTTTCATGGAGATCGGACCATAGGTGGCGCTATAACTGGCAAAAAGCCTTCATTCTTATTAGGGGTTCAAGCATGAAATGCTGAAACCCTATTGTAATTGTAAGGATTTGTAAAACGCATCGTGCAGGACAAACCGTAAGGCCTAGAGACTTGAAACCTGGCCAGATGGTAGGCCTCAATTTGGGGACAACATATCAGAGTATGACACCGATTGGCCCATAGGTGGCGCTACAGCAACCAAAAGTTCAAAATTGCTCATAACTCTTAGACCGTTTGTCCCAGGATCAAGTGTCTTATACCGTTGGAATCCTTGGCTCAAGGCGGACAAAATGGCTATCTCCGATTTGCTCGCCCTTCATGCTCCAATTTCGAGTAAATTGCATTTTTTTGAAAAACCTATTTTTGCGAACTTCTCCTAGGTTTTTGGCCCGATCGGAACCAAACCACTGCAAGAATATTCTCTGGAGTCTGACAATCAATAATCATCCAAAAAATTCAAAATTTCAATTAACGGTCGATAAGGGGAACCAAAATATTTGATGGCACCAGGGCCACTTTTTCTAAAACGGTTATAAATTGTGAACGGAAAGAGATTTTTTTGCTAAACTTGGGATACTTCTTCCTGAGCTCAATCTGAGATCACTTGAAAAAAATCACAACAATTGGCCAGTAGGTGGCACTATAAAACGGTTATAACTTGTGAATGGAAAGAGATATTTTCGCAAAACTTGGGACACATGTTCATGAGCTCATTCTGAGGTCACGTGAAAAAAAATCACGGCAATTGGCCACTTGGTGGCGCTATAATAGTGAAAAAATCATGAAAATAGCTATAAGCGCACCCAACCGTTAGTCTACTGAAAATTGGCACGCAGTGTCTTTGTCCAGGGTGCCATGATAGTCGATGAGAACATTGGTGTATCTCAAAAAACTCAGTATACGTAGGGATGGGTATCGTTAAGGTTTTAACGGTATTACTACTCTTACCGATACTCCTTATCGATCCGGTACTTTAACGGTATTCTTATCGGTTCTTTTTGTTATATTAAAAAAAGGGGGAAAAATAATTTAGAACATAATTAATATTGCTTTATATTTTGAAATGTAAAATAAATATCTATAGCAAAAGAAAAAGCAATGCTTTAACAAAACAAATAAAACATGTATGTTATGCAGAAGGGTGCAGGCTTTTGTTTTTTATATAGACAGACAGGACGCCAAAAACAAAGTACAAACACATGGTCAAACAAAAAAAAAAGTATACAATAAAACAAATATACAAATTATATACAGATGTAAAGATGTAAAATAGTCAGATGTAAAATAACACTGCATAGTTTATCATAGATAGATTAAAGCTTATATCATTCAAGAGCTGTGACTGATTTTCTCTTTGCCTTTTGTTGTTTGATTCACATTAATGGAGCAATCGTCAGCAGGATTATTAGACTGCTGCCTCTTTAAGACCAAATGCAGATCTAATCATTATTAAGCCTCATATTTTCTCCCAACTATTTACGCCGATTTAAGACATAAACTGTATTTAAGTGAATAAACTGTTTAAGTGAATCTCCAAGACGGCCATTTTGACATATTTGTGTATTTGATCGTTTAGATGCGCACACGAAGCCCAAAATATACGTTGCTTGTCTCGTTGCGGTGTGTTTCAGAGCGTGCGCCGCATTTTGGAACAGCGTCTATTGCGTCAATTTTGGTACTTTTAATAGCCTTTTATTATCAAACGCGTCCCGCAGTTTAGCAACAGTATAGACTACATTTTACAACAATCACCGATCGTGCAGATTCTGACGTTACTTTGGGTTTTAGGGAGAAATGACAGCGCATCGCTCTGTGAAGGGAAGGAAGTTGCGCTGGAGAGAATGTGGCTTAGTTATTAGTTTTTAATGGTTACACCTCAAATATCTTCTTTTTTATAATCATTGGAAGCCAAAATCTAAATCTAAAATAAAATTAGTTTAATATCAAAGATCTAAAGTGTAACCTTTTGAATGTTCTGTCCTCATCGTCACTCATTAAGCAGGGCTGTTGTGTTGCGCGCGCCGTGGCTTTGCGTGAAAGATCGCTCGCTCTCGCTCTCTCTCTCTCACACACACACACTCTCTCTCTCTCTCTCTCTCTCTCTCTCTCTCTTTAGCAAAAATGCATCACAGACAAATGGTTCAATATATATTCGCAAGATAATAATTTCTTAATAGCAATAATAAATAGCACGTGTAGGCTACTTTCATAATTTCTCCAGTACCGACAGCAGAACCGATAACGTCCGAGCTTAACGATCCAGCGGTCTTTCAAAATTCAGCACCGGGGCCCGTTTAATACCGGGTTTCGGTACCCATCCCTAAGTATACGTCATTGGCACAATGCCTTGAAGGAGCCTTAGAAGTTTCCAGCCCGTGTTTTATTCACAGGAGTGACCTCCTAAGACTCCTGAATCCTTGCCGAGTCCAACAATACCAACAATACCAAACCGCTATACTGCAGGAGCGCGCACTCTTCAACTGCACGCGCAAATGCGCCAGCGCGTGCTGTATCACTTCACTAAAGCGCAAAAGACACGAGAATGCAACGTCGTAAATTAGTAAGTTAAGAAATAAAAGTAAAATACCAATAAATTACGTTATGTGTGTTGCTATTTATCAGGAGCAGTTTCCATGTTTCTTTACCAGTTCTTCTAAGTATTGTGTATCACCATGGTAGCCTAACTGTTGTTGTTAACATAACAAAATGCCACTTAATGGTTATTTTGTATATTTGTATATGACTGTGGTGGCTCATACCAAGATTGTATTAACAAAAACTAGTTTGGGACTGCTATATAGCTTAACCTCGCAGTGCCTACTGTTTATCAGTATTTGAAATATTCTTACAATTTTATTTTGTATGTTAAGTAAAGGGGGACATAACTTGTGAGTCAACAATTTTTGTGTAAACAAATGTATTATAATAGGCTTATATAATTCCTAAAAAGGTGGGTCGCGGCTTGATGACCATGGGGAAATGTGGGTCCCATGGCCAAACTATTCAAAACATCATTCAATGTTGTGATAATCGTAATTAATAATCACAATTACAAATTCAAGGGAATAATCGACAGTTATAATTTTTGTCATAATCGTGCAGTCCTACTTTATTCCTTATACCTGATTCCCTTACAAGAATTTTTGGCTAAAAAGTCACTGAATCGATCTCAAGTCACTGAATCGTTTCGGATCGGATCGTTCTAAATGATCCAATATCGTCCTTGAATCGTATTGACAACCACGAATCGCGATACGAATCGAATCGTTGTTAAAACGAATCGTTACACCCCTAGTAAATAGCTAAACAATAACGGCAAAATGTTAAAATTATGATAGGAACTGACAAAAAAATAAATTAAATCCAGTCAATTTCACCCATGGATCATTTTGATGCTCTCACATGTTTGAAACGAACAATGATGGATTGTGATGAAATTTGTTTTGAATTGGGACTGGTGAATCCCCGTCCATACTGTCAATGACCGTTCGCAAAGACCCGCCCACTTTAGTTACTGTTGCTATGTCTGACAAGCGATGCCACTCTCACACCACACCAAGTTCTCACGCAAAAATACATTGCGGATCAGAGAAAAGTCATTTTTTAGAGACATTTAAACAATAAATACCGTTTTGTGACTCTTTAATGTGTCTGACAGATCGCTGTAGACTCGAGGCTCAGTTAAAGCTGCTTGTGAACTGATCATCTCTTCCTTCTAGTTAATTTATAGCATTAAAATAAACATGAATGAACATAAAAGGAATATTGTTTTAAAGTGCTAAGACGTCAGTACACTTTGTTTTTCAAATTTAAATCCTCCAATGTTAATCTACTAACTCTCCTGACTGCTTTGTTGGACAAAATGGCGGATTATGATTAGTCAGATCGCCTGTCAATCAAACTCCCTGCGAAGGGTCAATTGAGAATGCCCGTGCGCACAATCTTAATCTAATCGACAATTTTGCAGTTGCACAAAGGAAAGCTCGGAAAATCCCGCTATAATTTAAGAGAGCATCTTTTTTATGTATTTGGACCTAGGCCTAACAATGTGTTATGGTGCGCTGTCACCAGTGTTTTTTTTGTTATTTTTTTTGTTTTGTTTTTGGTGAGCGTAGGCTACTCCTGATTTTGTTAGTCATCTCATCTCTTATATGCTGTGTATGATCATATCCTGCCCTATTCATGGTAGCCTACTCGTGGACATTGCGTCATCAATGTCATCAATTGCGTCATCAAGGAGCCCACCTTGATAATCCTACTTAAGGGCCCGGTGTTGGCTCGTTACGCCACTGAATATAATTGTCTAAACTCCTTATCAAAATTACATATTTACAACAAATCTGACACATATATATGGGCACACTTTGAGTACTACTAATATAAGTGGTTGAGATCAGGCAAGACTATAAGAAGACTAGGCAAAAGGTGCTATAACTGTAAAAACGCTTTAAAACCATATATTTCCTATGGTAAACTGCCTGTATTGGCTGTAAATTGACTTTTTCATCTATGATGGCAGTTGTTAAATGCTTGCTAAATAAAACTTAATGTCTTTTGATGCTTGTGTGCTTAAAGGCCTTAACTGCTTGAACCCCGATAAATGCTGCTTGCAGCTTTAATTATTATTATTTTTCTTCCGCCGTAAAACGCATCGTGCAGCCCAAACCGTAAGAGCTGGAACCTTGAAACTTTGCCAGATGGTAGTACAAAAATCGAGGAGAGGTTCAGAGAGTATGACCCCGATTGGCCCATAGGTGGCGCTATAGCAACCAAAAGCGCGAAACTGGTCATAACTCCTAGACCGTATGTCGTAGACTCAAGTGTCTTATATCAATGGAAAGCTGGACTCCTGAAGAACAAAACGTATATCTCCGATTTCATTTCCGGTATGCAAATTTTTCCGCCATTTTGAATTTTGTCAGAAAACTACTTTTGCGAACTAGTCCTAGGTTTTTCGCCCGATCGGAACCAAACCAGTGTAGAATTGTTCTCTGGAGTCTGAATATCAATAATTATCGAAAAAAAGTAGAAATTTCGATTCACGGTCGCTAGGGGGCACAAAATTAACGTTGTGGGAGGAGCCTATTTTACTAAAACGGCTATAACTCCAGAAGTAAATGAGGTATCTTCACCAGACTCAGTACACACGTGTAAGAGATCAATCTGAGGTCACAGTAAAACAATCGCGGCGATTGGCCACATGGTGGCGCTATAACATGAAAAAAACATAAAACAGGCTATAACCACCTGACCGTTAGTCCGATTGACTTGAAAATTGGTATGCAGTGTCTTGGTCCGAGGTGCCATGTATGTCTATGAGGACATTGGTGTATCTCGAAAAACATGGCCGCCATCGGCCAATGAATTTGAGCACCTATTAGACAAGGTTAACGGAGGCCGATCGGAACGAAACTCGATGGGCATGTTCGACTCATGGCCCTAGAGGTCTGTAAGAATTTTGAAAGAAATCGGCCACTAGTTGGCGCTAACGAGTTTTATGGCTCTGTAACCACATGGTGTTACACTTATCGTCACAAAATGCATATCATTTGATAGATCTGCTCATGCTGAACAACTTTGCCTCAAGAACCATTGCTGTCAATCAAAACGTTCATTAAATATTTGTAATTATGTTAAAAACCTACTTTTGCGAACTAGTCCTAGGTTTTTCGCCCGATCAGAACCAAATGAGTCTAGGACAATTCTATGGACTCTTTAGATCAACAATTATCAAAAAAAAGTTGAACTTTTGCATTTTTCGCATGGGTATATTGGGTCATAAAGAAAATGGGCGTGGCAAAATGCACTAAAAAGCCTATAAATCCTAAACGAAAACTCAGAACTTCACAAAAATTGATGAGCATATGTGACATAACATCATTAACAAGCATGCAACATTTTATGGAGATCGGACCATAGTTGGCGCTATAACTGTTAAAAGGCTTTAAAACCATATATTTCCTATGGTAAATTGCCTGTATTGGCTGTAAATAGTGTTTTCCATCTATGAACATATAATGTTCATATAATAATGTTCAAAACCAGTGCAGTGCAATTCTCTGGACTCTCTAGATAAATAATTATCAGAAAAAGTATAACTTCTTCATTTGGATGGCTATAATAGGGTCACTTCAATATGTAGCCTTAAAATGAATACCATGACATATTAAGCCAATAAGTGGTATTTTACTGCCCCCTGCTGTCATTTCATCATACTACTCCATAATATTGTTATATAATTCATATTTAGACTTTATAAAATCATTATTTTAACATTTAACATGAAAACGAAAGTAAAACGGCATTTAGGCCACGCCCCCCAGTACAAATTCACTCATAACTCGAAAACGGAAAGTCGTTGCGCGCTCAAATTTTTATGGTAAGGTCCTCTCCGGGCTCTTGATCGAAACGTGTCGTCGCGGGCCTCGGGAGCGCGCCCCCCCCGCAAATCGCTAGACCGCGGGACCCCCGATTTTGAACCGCCGTAACTCCCGACCCAGACCACCCCGAACCTTGTGTGAGAGCTCGTTGGAAAGGGCCCTTCCTTGGCTAGCTTCGATTCAAATGTGGTGTAATTTGCCCTGGGGATTCCAGAGATAAAAGCCTCAAAATATATGCCTTTGAACGGTCATAAGTCCCTGCCCCAATCGCCCAAAAACACCGTGATGGTCTCATTCAACCGGGCTCCTCAAGCACTATCTATGCTCTGAGTTTCAGAATTTTTCGCCTTCTGGTTCCCGAGATATAAGTGAAAAACCAAATTCCCATTCATTCATTCAAACACTTCAACTGTAAGATGGAGGCTGTAATTCCACTGTTGTCAACTAGAGGGAGCAGCAGTATTAGACATAGTATTAATCTTTTTTATCAGCTTTCAGTTTTGGCCAACAAACAAATGGTTAAAGCAATTTTTTTTAAATTATTATTGGACTGATAATATAGATCACAATGAAATATATGAAATGGTTAGACCATTAAAATATTTTTTCACAATAACACATCCTAAAGACATTGAAAACATATTTGTATCTGTGTGTGTGTGGATGTGTTTGTGTTTGTGTGTGTGTCTGTGTGTGTAAGCATGCTTAATGGAAAGAACATGGAGAAACTGCTTTGTTTTACTGGTGGATAAAAAAGTCTTTCAAATGAAAGTGAGTCAATTAGTGGTCTTCTACTGCCCTCTGCAGGACATTCTACTTAATAAAAATTTATATGGCCACTTTTGTCCAAAGCCTACTTTGGCGAACTAGTCCCTGGTTTTTGGTGCCTCAAGAACCACTAATGTCAATCAAACCATTAATTAATTATTCATGAATATGTTAAAAACCTACTTTTGCGAACTAGTCCCTGGTTTTTCGCCCGATCGGAACCAGACCAGTCTAGGACAATTCTCTGGACTCTCTAGATCAATAATTATCGAAAAAAAGTTGAACTTTTGCATTTGGGTGGCTGTAATAGGGTAATTTATAAAAGGGGCGTGGCAAAATACACTAAAATGCCTATAAATCCTAAATGAAAACTCAGAACTTCACAAAAATTGGTGAGCATATGTGACATAACATCATTAACAAGCATGCCAAATTTTATGGAGATCGGACCAAAGGTGGCGCTATAACTGTTAAAAAGCTTTAAAACCATATATTACCTATGGTAAATTGCCTGCATTGGCTGTAAATGTCTTTTTCATCTATAATGTCAGTTTACATGCTTGCTAAATAAATTTTAATAACTTTTGATGCTTTTGTGCTTATAAACCTTAAAGGCCTTAACAGCTTGAACCCCGATAAATGCTGCTTGCAGCTTTAATGTTTAATTGTTATCATTAAGTAGGCCTATTGTCATTGTCAATTATGTTTTTTTTGTAGTGTCGAGTTGAGTTTCAGTTGTCCTTATCTTAACCCTAGCCCTTGAGTTATCCTAACCATAGCCCTTAGCCCTAATAAGGTGAATAATGACCTTGGCACTTTGTCATTGCTATCAACTCCGACTCACTCAGGGCTCGACATTAAGCCTTTTCATGTGCTTGTCCTCTGGACAAGTAAATCTGTCATTCACTTGTCCGAGTAAAAAAGTTGCTTGTCCGGAATGTTTTTGGTGTGTTTGTGCTGTAAATATAATTTATTCTGAAGAAATATCCTCATCTGTGTTAAATCAGCTCTGATATATTTAAATCTGCATATTGTCATATCTGCACCTTTAAAGGGCCACCCCCCAAAAGCAATGTCACATTTTCAGTCGTGATGGTACTCAAGAAAACAGCACTCGTCGTGTGAGGTTGCTAAACTGTATCATATGTTAAAAATATTAAAACACATTTTGAATTTTGGCACTGGCAGTAACGTTATGTTGTTAACTGAGTTTACATTTGTTTGGATTTCTCCTCGAGAGGCTGCGCGAGCCTCAACAGCGCAACCTTGTTACCGTCAGTAGCCTAATACGTCCACTATCGATCGCAACTTACAATAAATATAAATACAATCAGAATCATTCTCTCATTTTAGTGATTCCATAGTTATTTATAAATTTTTTGTTATTGACGTTTAATTAGGCTACTTGTCCGGTCGGGCAAGTAAAATTCTCTTTTACTTGTCCCTTCAAAAAATCCACTTGTCCCGGACAAGCGTTAATGTCGAGCCCGTCAGGTCCTGTTAGCACCGTATATATATTTTTTAATTATGCTAGATGAAGTTAAAATATGGAGACACAAATATTAAGCAAAAAAATGGAAACTCATATATTGAGGTGGTGATGAAAAATTTACTACCAAGTCAAATTGCGTTTGTTACCTTTTACTACCTTTCAAGGGCCTTAATTTTGGTAGATTATTTTTATTACTTTTACTACCGCGCGTTTACTACACCCTGAGTAAACTCTGTGTACACACACACTCTTCTCAGTGCTGGAGGTCATGTGTAGAGCCGCTGGTGACACTTCCAGCACAGTTTCATGTTGTGTCGATCCTTCTTAGTGTTATAGAAATAGCGATGTTTGATGCTATCACTGCAGTGGCCCAAGCTCTCCCATTCACAAGGCATTTTGACCAAAAACGAAAATACGGTCAATCTTAAAAGTGGCGTTTCCATTCTAATCATGCTTTTACACGAAACTTTGACTCAGGTAGATGAACAAAAATAGCCAAGGTTGCAATTTGGCGACAGTTACCCTTTAATTATAAAGAACTAGCCGTTCAAACACGAGTGTCCAAACACAAGTCAAATGAGTAAATTTTACTGAACAGTTTATTTTAGGTAAATATAATTTGCATTTATTTAAATAATTTCCATCACAAGACTCAAACAAAAGGCTTTTGCAGTTATTAATAAAATGCTAAATAACCCCGACATAAGGGGATAGTTCACCCAAAAATTAGCCCATGATTTACTCTCCCTCAAGTCATCCTAGGTGTATATGACACTCTTCTTACAGACGAACACAATCAGAGTTATATTAAAAAATGTCCTGCTTTTCCAAGCTTTATAATGGCAGTGAATGGGTATATTTTTTTGGAAGTTTATGATGGATGAATGGATGCACTTTTATTATGGATGGATGCACTTATGATGGACAGATGCACTTATGATGGACGGATGCACTTTTATGATGGACGGATGCACTTATGATGGACGGATGCACTTTTATGATGGATAGATGCACTTTTATGATGGACGGATGCACTTTTATGATGGACGGATGCACTTTTATGATGGATAGATGCACTTTTATGATGGATGGATGCACTTTTATGATGGACGGATGCACTTATGATGGACGGATGCACTTATGATGGATGACTGCACTTATGATGGACGGATGCACTTATGATAGATAGATGCACTTTTATCATGGATAGACTGTCCGGAAAGGGCTGTCTGGTCCCTGTACGACCGGAGCAGGAGCTTGGTTCGCATTGCCGGCAGTAAGTCAGACTTGTTCCCGGTGCATGTTGGACTCCGCCAGGGCTGCCCTTTGTCACCGGTTCTGTTCATAATTTTTATGGACAGAATTTCTAGGCGCAGCCAGGGGCCGGAGGGTTTCAGGTTTGGGGACCATACGAATTTCGTCTCTGCTTTTTGAGGATGATGTTGTCGTGTTGGCCTCATCAGACCAGGACCTTCAGCATGCACTGGGACGGTTTGCAGCCGAGTGTGAAGCGGCTGGGATGAGAATCAGCACCTCCAAATCTGAGGCCATGGTTCTCAGTCGGAAAAGGGTGGCTTGCCCACTTCAGGTTGGTGGAGAGTTCCTGCCTCAAGAGGAGGAGTTTGAGTATCTCAGGGTCTTGTTCACGAGTGTTCGAAGGATGGAACGGGAGATTGACAGACGGATCGGTGCAGCTTCTGCAGTAATGCGGTCGATGTACCGGTCTGTCGTGGTGAAGAAAGAGCTGAGCCGCAAGGCGAAGCTCTCGATTTACCGGTCGATCTACGTTCCTACTCTCACCTATGGTCATGAGCTGTGGGTCATGACTGAAAGGACAAGATCCCGGATACAGGCGGCCGAAATGAGCTTTCTCCGCAGGGTGGCTGGGCGATCCCTTAGAGATGGAGTGAGGAGCTCGGTCACTCGGGAGGAGCTCAGAGTAGAGCCGCTGCTCCTCCACATCGAGAGGGGCCAGCTGAGGTGGCTCGGGCATCTGTTCCGGATGCCTCCTGGACGCCTTCCCAGGGAGGTGTTCCGGGCGCGTCCCACTGGGAGGAGACCCCAGGGAAGACCTAGGACACGCTGGGGGGGATTGTGTCTCCCGGCTGGCCTGGGAACGCCTCGGTGTCCCCCCAGAGGAGCTATGAAGGGTCTAGGGAGAGGGAAGTCTGGGCGTCTCTGCTTAGACTGCTGTCCCGCGACCCGGCCCCGGATAAGCGGAAGAAGATGGATAGATGCACTTTTATGATGGATAGATGCACTTTTATGATGGATAGATGCACTTTTATCATGGATAGTTGCACTTTTACGGACTTCCAAAAAAATATACCCATTCACTGCCATTATAAAGCTTGGATATTTTTGAATATAACTCTGATTATACTCCGACTGCATTCGTCTGAAAGAAGAAAGTCATTTACACCTAGGATGACTTGAGGGTGAGTAAATCAGGGGCTAATTTTAATTTTTGGGTGAACTATCCCTTTAAGACTATAAAAGCAAACTGAATGTGTAATGTGTGAGATGTCCTCACCGTCCTCGGTGCGCTCACAGTCCCGCGCGACGTGGCCCGGCTCTCCACAGCGATAGCAGAACAGATCTAGCGGCACAGGAGAAACACGTTACTCACACACACACACACACACGAGGTCAAGTCGTTAGATCGATTGCTCTCACCTTTGCCTCTGCCTCGACCTTTTCCACGTCCACGTCCCGCATTTGGACAGTTCTTGATCCAGTGGCCGGTGCGACCGCAACCAAAACACTCGTTGCTGCTCATAGCCTCAGACTGCACCCTACGACTGAGAGAAACACACACTCAAGTTCATGAACACACACTCGAGATCATGAACACACACACTCGAGATCATGAACACACTCATTGCTCCTCATAGCC
This sequence comes from Leuciscus idus, assembly GCA_021554675.1. NCBI lineage: Eukaryota > Metazoa > Chordata > Actinopteri > Cypriniformes > Leuciscidae > Leuciscus > Leuciscus idus. The sequence continues at coordinate 1,480,884 of CM038644.1, forward strand.
TCAGACTGCACCCTACGACTGAGAGAAACACACACTCGAGATCATGAACACACACTCGAGATCATGAACACACACTCGTTGGTCCTCATAGCCTCAGACTGCACCCTACGACTGAGAGAAACACACACTCAAGTTCATGAACACACACTCGAGATCATGAACACACACACTCGAGATCATGAACACACACTCGTTGGTCCTCATAGCCTCAGACTGCACCCTACGACTGAGAGAAACACACACTCGAGATCATGAACACACACTCATTGCTCCTCATAGCCTCAGACTGCACCCTACGACTGAGAGAAACACACACTCAAGTTCATGAACACACACTCGAGATCATGAACACACACACTCGAGATCATGAACACACACACTCGAGATCATGAACACACACTCGTTGGTCCTCATAGCCTCAGACTGCACCCTTCGACTGAGAGAAACACACACTCGAGTTCATGAACACACACTCATTGCTCCTCATAGCCTCAGACTGCACCCTACGACTGAGAGAAACACACACTCGAGATCATGAACACACACTCGAGATCATGAACACACACTCAAGTTCATGAACACACACTCAAGTTCATGAACACACACTCGTTGGTCCTCATAGCCTCAGACTGCACCCTACGACAGAGAAACACACTCAATTTCATGAACACACACTCGAGATCATGAACACACACACTCGAGATCACAAACACACACACTCGAGATCATGAACACACACTCGTTGGTCCTCATAGCCTCAGACTGCACCCTACGACTGAGAGAAACACACACTCGAGATCATGAACACACACACACTCGTTGCTCCTCATAGCCTCAGACTGCACCCTACGACTGAGAGAGAGACACACTCGAGATCATGAACACACACACTCGAGATCATGAACGAACACACACACTCGAGATCATGAACACACACTCGTTGCTGCTCATAGCCTCAGACTGCACCCTACGACTGAGAGAGACACACACTCGAGATCATGAACACACACACTCGAGATCATGAACACACACTCGTTGCTGCTCATAGCCTCAGACTGCACCCTACGACTGAGAGACACACACTCGAGATCATGAACACACACACTCGAGATCATGAACACACACACTCGAGATCATGAACACACACACTCGAGATCATGAACACACACTCGTTGCTGCTCATAGCCTCAGACTGCACCCTACGACTGAGAGAGACACACACTCGAGATCATGAACACACACTCGAGATCATGAACACACACTCGTTGCTGCTCATAGCCTCAGACTGCACCCTACGACTGAGAGAGACACACACTCGAGATCATGAACACACACACTCGAGATCATGAACACACACTCGTTGCTGCTCATAGCCTCAGACTGAGAGACACACACTCGAGATCATGAACACACACACTCGAGATCATGAACACACACTCGTTGCTGCTCATAGCCTCAGACTGCACCCTACGACTGAGAGAGACACACACTCGAGATCATGAACACACACACACACTCGAGATCATGAACACACACACTCGAGATCATGAACACACACACTCGTTGCTCCTCATAGCCTCAGACTGCACCCTACGACTGAGAGAGACACACACTCGAGATCATGAACACACACACACTCGAGATCATGAACACACACACACACACTCGAGATCAT
>CM038644.1:1487558-1525058 GCA_021554675.1 Leuciscus idus
ATCAGTCGCAATTTCGGCGCAGGCTTTGCAAACAGACTTTTACGATATGGATCTGCCAGCATGTTTATTCTAATGCCTGATCTGTGATCAGTGATTTCTGATGTGTAATTATTAAATCAAGTTCAGACAGATCATCACTCAAAATCGTTCTGTTTATGCATCAGTAAATCAAGCCAGTGACTAAACAATCAACTTCACGTTTTTTCTCTTACTAGGATGAAAATCATCTTATTTAAACTGTGATTAAATTATATACAGAAAGCGATCAAAGAGCGCTCCCTTTCCAATCGCCCAAGCTTGAAATCAATGACGTTGTTACAATGTACAACAAAGCTCTTACTGTATTTACATCGTGTTTGCATTGTTATTTGGTGAAAGCATTCATGAGAGTGCAGCAATTGCGTTGCAATGATGAGATCACTTCATTCACGCGATCAACTATCTGTCCGTCATCTGCTCAATGCTCATCACTGCAACCTTTCATGTGTTGGAATAAATCTAAATATATGATCAATTTTCTGTTCACGATTTGTTAATCTCGATAGCTGTAATAGTAAAATGTAGTAAAAGTTTTCGAGAGAGTTCTCACAGCCAATCACAGCAGTGGGCGTTTACAATGGAGTCTCACAGCTGCCAATCACAGCAGTGGGCGTTTACACTGGGGTCTCACAGCCAATCACAGTAGTGGGTGTTTACACTGAAGTCTCACAGCAGCCAATCACAGTAGTGGGTGTTTACACTGGAGTCTCACAGCCAATCACAGTAGTGGGCATTTACACTGGAGTCTCACAGCCAATCACAGTAGTGGGCATTTACACTGAAGTCTCACAGCAGCCAATCACAGCAGTGGGTGTTTACACTGGAGTCTCACAGCCAATCACAGTAGTGGGTGTTTACACTTAAGTCTCACACAATGTAAACGCCCACTACTGTGATTGGCTGTGAGAGACTTAAGACGCCCTTCAAACAGAGTGTTCAAATCAGAGGCTAAAATCAGGCATGGAAAAATGCCTTTTATTTCTAAATTATGACAATTTTTGATGTACAAATCATACTAACATTATAAAATAATAAAATAATCCAGTTCATATAAATGCTTTGATAATACAATGTACAATTTATCATGCCAATAAAGCTCACTTGAATATGAGAGAGAGAGAGAAAGAGAGAGAGAGAGAGAGAGACAGACAGACAGACAGAGAGAGAGAGAGGGAGAGAGAGTGAGTGAGTGAGTGAGTGAGTGAGTGAGTGAGAGAGAGAGAGAGAGAGAGTGAGTGAGTGAGTGAGAGAGAGAGAGAGAGAGAGAGAGAGAGAGAGAGAGTGAGTGAGTGAGTGAGTGAGAGAGAGAGAGAGAAAGAGAGAGTGAGTGAGTGAGTGAGTGAGAGAGAGAGAGAGAGAGAGAGAGAGAGAGAGAGAGAGAGAGAGAGAGAGAGAGAGAGAGAGAGAGAGAGAGAGAGAGAGACTGCTGTCCTGAAGGCTATTATAGCAGAGTCGACTGACTGATGGAGAATGTTCCAGCAGGATCAATATTCTGAGCTGCGGTCTCTCTCTGTTAAGGTGGTTTGTGCATCTGGAGCTTTTCAGCTCTCTATCATCAACATACTGTATATCTTTACAAATATATAACAAATATTTAGATACAATACAAAATACAAAGATAATTGCTGCTAATGAACATGGGATGAAAGCAGCTTTACAGAGATAACAGGAAAATAATGCAACAGAGTTTGTTTCCGGAGGAAGATAGTGTCTCAGTCCAGCTTCAGGAAGTTCAGTGATGTAAAATTTTTGTTGTAAAAAAAAGAAGTTATTAATTTAGTTCATTTATATATACAGCCTTGGAGAAACTGTGATGTCATCGTCCAGCTCAGTTCAGTTCTCACATAATGCTGTCAATGCAGGAGATCAATAATATTGTTGAATATTAAATTAAATGAGAAAGAGAAATATAAATGATCAGATAAACAGAAGTGAGTCTGCATGAGCGCTTGACCTGCAGTGTTTTCTGTTGTCTTCAGATGATGCAAGCCTGAGGGAATACCTTAAATCTGCTCTGCGTTCTCTCCGCCTCCGAGAGCATCCGAGATGTCCTGGGATTCACACAAGCACATCAGCAGGAGAAGTGCCTTTCCTCGGATGTACACTATAGGAAAAACGTCCTGAATTATTTGTCTTTGGCCTGCTTTAATCCACTGAGGATGAGGGCGAAGAGAACGGATCCAGCAGAGCATCTGATGGCCTCATGGTTGGAGATGAGAAGATGATCTGATGGATGGATTTCAGAAGCCCTTCCTGATCCAGGTGAGGAATAATCTGTTCTTTACACGACAATAAGCTGAAGATGACGACAGATTGCAGAGGAAGTCACTATGATCTTGTTTTAAATGTAATCTTTAGTAATCAAAACAAAATAAAACTCTTGCATTGAATTTGAATAGATCATCATGCATCCAATAACGGTCTATATACGGCAGAACTGAACAGTTTTGACAGTCATGGTGTGATATAGTGCTGGACTGAGATTATGTGTAATTATGTTTCATTTTATGATTTTTATGCACAATATCTGGAAGAGATTATAAATCTTGAAGTAATGTGTTGCTGTGGCCAAGAGGTGGCACTGTTATGTCAGAAAAAACTGTTCTATGTCATTTCTAGTTTATGGATCATCTGAAAAAATACATAAAAAGCTATTAAATAATAGAACTAGTGCTGGACAACATACAGAATAAAAGGTTGTGTTTTTGTGTTTACATAATGTGTTTGTGCTGTGTATAATTATTTTGTATATATAAATACACATATGCATGTACTGTATATATTTAAGAAATATTTGCATGTATATACTGTACATATAATTATACATAATTTATATTATATATAAATATAAATAATTTATATATAAATAACACAAAATTTATTAAAAATATACATGCATATGTGTGTATTTATATATACAAAATAATTATACACAGCACACACACATATATTATGTAAACACACTTTTATATTGGATGCGATTAATCGTTGCCCAGCACTAAATAGAACAAATCCTCATATTTAAAACATTTTCAAAAGTAAAAGTGTAATCTGCTAAAACATAATGTAGAATCTATTACTCATGCAACTCAAATCGAAACCAGTGCTGAATGTTGTGTATGTAAAGCCATCCTGTGTCCTCCTAACATTGCAGTATTGATGTAGTGTTTACTGGAGCTTTTATAAGACTGTTCACTGGCCCTTAGGAAAATGATCCATGATTTTGTGATCGATTAATGTTTGTATTACCATAGTTTTCCGACAAATATGATTAAATGGTAAAAATGGAAAGCACTTTGGCCAACGCATGTTGTTTTTAAATGTGATTTACAAATAAGCTAAACTAAACTAACATCGTATCTATAAGGAAATAAAAAATAAAAATAAAAGAAACATACCACTCTGAAACATCCTGTGAAATCCGTTCTGCATGATCCTCTTGTTCATTAACATTGTCAGGGTCTGGATCGGGCTCGAAATGGTTTAAAATTGACACCATTGTTAAAGCGTAACTGTCGCCAAAACTCAAGGCAAAATTTCCTTTAAAGACACGATTAGAATGGAAACACCACTTTTAAGTTTGACCGTATTTTCGTTTTCAGTGCTTGGGAGTGAATGGGAGAGCTTGGGCCACTGCAGTAATAGCATCAAAATCTCTATTTTTAAAACACTAAGAAGGCTCGACACAACATGAAACTGTGCTGGAAGTGTCACCAGTGGCTCTACACATGAACTCCAGCACTGAGAACAGTGTGTGTGTACACAGAGTTTACTAAAGAGAGAGAGGTTTTGTACGACTCACTGTCGCTGTTGTGGTTTCCGGCCGCCGGTGTTTTGTCAGTCAAAAGTAGTCGATCTCCGAATGCAGCGTAACAGAGGAGAGTAAAGATGGAAAGCTCCTAAAGCTCAGTTCCATATAGATTCACGGATAATTTGTTGTTTTGTCGTTAGTGAAAATCAATATTGACCTTGTATTTGAAAAAGGATCCTCATATAAGAAACAATACTAAAATTCAGAGTCAGTTCATTCGCATTCGGAGATCGACTATTTTTGACTGTCAAAACACCGGCGGCCGGAAACCACAACAACCACAGTGAGTTGTTCAAAATCTTTCTTTTTAATAAACATCAAGCATGCAAACATATTCTAGTACACCCCAAAAACAAAATCAAGACTTTGTAAAGGGGCATAATAGGACATACATTAAAAACAGCATAAAGGGAAGTAGCACTCGTCTTTTCTTCAATATTGTGCCGTATATCTGAGTGAAATTAGCCTAGAAATCTAGACGCACCCTAGCGGCAGCAACATTTATTTTGCAGCCAGTGTGGTCTAGCAACTCTCCGTTGACTTTCGAGCTGGAAAAACCAAACTCAGGTCAGGCCAATCACGTCGTGTATAGAGTAGGCGGGGCGGGCTTAACATAATGACGACAGAGTTGCAACGGTTCCCTGCTACTTGAAAACAAAGAAGAGCTGCTGCTGGCGAACAGCGGCCTTTCCAATCGGCTTTGGCCGCGACTCTGGAGGACTTGGAGTTAAGCTTTTCTTTGAGAAAAGAGCAAAGAACGGCACTTAAGTCATTTTTAAGTTGGGTTCGGAGTTTTGCCGACTGGATATGGCAAAAGTAAAAATTTTGCATTAAGCTTTGTATTAGTAGAAAACCTGCAGTATTTTCGAATGACCATGCTTTCCACCCTCATATCCCCCTGAGACGAGAGATTTATGTATTTTTTGTCTTGAAAAAATCCTCCGATTACGCAAAAATCGTCATTTTGCGTCATCGGAGGATTTTTTGGCCAGAGGCGAGAGACTACAGCCAGTAGAAGGGGCTGTCCTGCATGTGTTCAGCCCGCCCATAGAGGGATCTCACTCACAGAATGTACACATAGTGTCAGCCATCTTTCTTTGGAAGCTAAGCTAGCAGGCTCTTGTTCTGTGGAGAAAGCTGAGTAATAGGGGTTACCATCCTCTTTTTCCAGGACATGTCCGGCCGTCGAGATCGTCCAAAATGTCCGGGATTCGGCTTTTGCTTTCTGCAGTCGCCATTCATTGTTTACATGCACACCTTTTGTTTCAATCTAACTGAATTCTTTCCGATTGGTGAATCTTAATGTAGTGTTTACATGAACGCTAAACAAGTGATCGGTTGATGTGCATTTTAACATTGTCTTAAAAGTCCCGCTCCTCCGTGAGAGATACGAGACCGGTGCGTCTCACAGACGGTGCGTCTCAAAGCCCCTCGTTCTCCCGCGCCCCTCAGCCTCGTCCTGCTCGCCACAGTAAACATAATGAATGCCGACTGTAGAACACAAAAGCCGAATCCCGGACATTTTGGGCGATCTCGAAATCCCGGACAGACTCGTCACGGAGACTCACGATAAAACGGGTTTCGAGTCAACTAGTAGTTAGTTAGTTAGTTAGTTAGTATACTTTATTGTCCTTTTTAAGGAAATTTGTCTTGGACTCAAAGCTGCATTAATACACATCATATACATACATACACATATGCACACACAACCAATAAAGAGCTAAAAGTGTTAACAGCATCAACAGTCCCTCTTCCCACCATATAGGCAAATTGAAATGGATCCAGTAATGAATTTACACTACATTTCAGTCTCGACATCAAATACCTCTCCAAACATTTCATAATTACAGAAGTTATAGCAATTGGTCTAAAATCATTATCATCAACAGCACCTGTTTTTTTAGGAACCGGTGTAATAATAGTCTTTTTCCATAACAAAGGAACCATATGACTGTCCAGGGATTGCTGGAAAATTGGACACCAAGCTGGAGTTAATTCTTCTGCACACTCTCGTAAAAGATAAGCGGAGATACCATCTGGCCCAGTAGCCTAGCCTAGCCTAGCCTGGCCCAGTAGCCTAGTAGCCTAGCCTAGTTGTTTAACTGCGCTCTCTCACCGATAGGTGTGGCTTGGGAGTGGCCTCGTAGGGCAGCGAAGGAAGTGCATTCTGGGAGTTGTTGTCTTTCATCCACATGAGCCAAAAATACATTTTCTGGCTTTTCTCAGTCTAGAAAGCTCCAAATTCAAAAATAATTTCACATTTCTTCTACATAAATGACCCATTTTAAATACACATTCATCTTTCCAGAGGTGAAGTATCCCTTTAATATATACCAACTAGCCTTCTTCGTTGCTCTGATTGGTTGTAGCGCTATCCTACTGCGTGCAGAGGGATTTTGTGAGACAACCTTTTATCCTGCCCCTCGGATTGAGCCGTGCCAATGGTGAGTTGCCAGACCCAACATCTTGATGTAGGTCTGGCTGGCTTGCCAGGCTAGAGTGAAATGCTTCTGAAATAATAACAGATGTAGGGCGTGGCTTCATTTAGTCTGTGGGGAATTGATTGGATGGTTGTGGTTTGCTATTGGTGGATCTAATGTGAGTGACAGATTGCCCCGCCCTCGCACCACTAAACACCTCATCAGAGAAGAGATGTGGCTCCAATAGGGAGGGGAAGTTATTTTGATTCATGATTACGAGGCACATGTATTCAAAACAATAATGATGTGCACGGGTGAATTATTTATAATAAACACGGCAATATTTCATAAAAAAATACAAATAAGAATTGTTCTTTGATTTCATGGTTTAAATGTATGCATGGCTTGCCATTCCGCCTGCGAAAAATAGCGTCGTTGTCGCGTCGCGAGCTGTGACGACAGCGATGACATCACTCTCACGTCACTCTCTCCCTGTAGCGATAATCATGGCGGATCAACAATTCAACAACTTTCTTTGGTGAGTAAAGCGAGTCTCCTATAGTTCCCGTGCACAGAGTGTATTCGCGTCTCACTGCTCATCTGATCGAGGTTATAGTGAAACATCCATCGCAGTTGTTGTTGTGTGTTTGTGTGATGTGTACTAAACTGAAGATCATTGATTGAGCTTGTAGACACGGTTAAATATATTAAAGCACGCACTGTTAATCTTTCTAGCCGTACAGTCAGCTGTGTGTGTGTGTGTGTGTGTGTGTGTGTGTGTGTGTGTGTGTGTGTGTGTGTGTGTGTGTGTGTGTGTGTGTAGCTGCTGTATCAAAGTAACTAAACACATGAACTGAGGTCAAAACATCAGAGTCTTATGGCTAGTGAAAATATTCTGTCTTTTGTCGGTGAATATTATGGTAAATTGGGTCATAGTTTAATAAAAGTAGCCTAGTTCTGATATAGTGTTTTGAAACAAGTGAAGTGTAACTGGGTGACTCAATGTCCTCTGAATTACTGCCCTCTTCATAGCAAAAAAATGCAAATAGTCTTCTCTGTTTGATCAAGTTATCGGTCAGTTCTGCTTTAGGACAAAGGCAAGATATTAATGTGTGTTTGTAGAATTAGACGTTTCAGATAAACATAGTGAGCTTGATTTATGTTCTCAGGCTGATGAGTTACTAAGATTGTCTTACACATTACATTTGTGTAGTCCAGTTTAGCATTTATTGTATACATACTGAATCTGGTGCATTGTAGATATGTTTGCATTTTATGAACAGCATTCATATTTTCAAAGCTTTAACTTGATAAATCATTGGCATTGTATTTTTCAGCTTAATGCACACTTAATATCTAACGCAAGCACATTTATATTATGTTATATTTTATTGTAGAGTAACACAAGTAGCTTCAAGATATTGTGACATTATGACATTGAAATGTTTGTTGTAAATGAAGGGCATCGTTTTAGTGTGTAAACCTGACATTGCTGTTGCATTATATGTGTGATGCTGAGAGAAATGAGGAAGAGTTATTCAGCATGACACAGAAATGCTTCACCGAGTCATTAGTGTTTCTGACACGTTGACCGTCGGATTAGCATGAGCGTGTGTGTGTGTGTGTGTGTGTGTGTGAGCCGCTCAGACCTGCTCGACTGGTTCCTGATGGCAGAACAATCAACGAGTTCAACCCAACATAGTTGCACAGTTACTTTCCGAGAGAGAACAGGTGGATGTGGAGCGGCTCGTGCAGAATGGGTGAGAAATGCGTTGGTCTGTGTAACTGGCAGGACTGGTGTGGTGTGGGCGAGCCATCTGATCGACACACACTGCCAGGGCAGAGGAAGAACAGTTAGAAAACACAGAGTAACTGTCAGGATACTGTAAGTCTCGTGCTAGCTTCTCTATCAGCAGTTCCTGACAGATATCTGTCACCATCTGCACTTCTGCTCTTCTTAGCAGCTAAGACTCGATGATTAATGTTTCTGTTGGGTGTTTAGTCCTGAAAAGCAGGTTAAAATCACATGATTGACTGAGAGATTCTCTGCGTTTTCATTTTTAAAGGTTCAGCATCTGATTTACATTTATTCATTTAGCAGACGCTTTTATCCAAAGCGTGGATGAGAACAATAGAAGCTGTGAAACTAACAATAGGACAACAATATGCAAGTGCTGTGACCCTTCCCAGTTTAATCAAGAGTACATGTACTTTTTATTTATTTATTTTTATAAATAGAACATGTAAGCATTGGTTTCATTCTCTTTATCAAGCTCAAAATGTGACTTTTTTTGTGTGTTTCTCAAGGGTGTAACTTTGGTTTGAGGAGTGGGGGTGTGTGGTGTGTGGGGGTGTGTGGGGGTGTGTGTGGTGGGTGTGTGTGTGTGTGTGTGGGGTGGGGGGGGACACAAAATAGGGGAATTTTTTTTCGATTTGAATCCCATTTCCTGCATTTACATACATTTAGGGACTATGGTGATACAAAATAATGAATAATAATAATAATTTTGAAAATAATTAAGTTGATTATAATGATAAATCCTGCCAAAAAGAAGAGTAGGCTATGTATAACAAAAATATGTCTTACTTTCTTTATTGTTTAATAGATCGCCAAGACTTGAGAGAATCATTTTATAAAGTCAAAAATGTTCACTATTAATTTTTTGTGTGTAAATAAAATTGAAATAAAGTGAGACTCAATTTCCACTGTAATGAAGAAACAACATAAAGACAGTATATTTTAAATAATTGTTTAATAGCATCTTTTTATGAATGAAGGCCAGTATCACTGATATTAATATAGCTACTGATGTCTCCATGAAAATAATACCCCCCCCCCCCCCCAATTTTAAACATTTATTAGGCTTCAAAAACATAACTTTTAGTTGACGTGAACTTTAAACAATCCTCACTTAAACCCATAATAAATGTCATATATACCTGTGCCTTTCCTGTCTTACCAGGTACGAAATATACAGAAATTGAATAAGGTTATCAAATAGTCCGCACTGCATAAATTACACATAGATGAATCCTTATTAAAGCTGCAAGCGTTCTTTAGTCAAGAGCAGTGAGTGATTTGTTGTGTTTCCTTTGTTCTTTGGTTAACTTTACTGACAGAGAGAACTAGTGTCTGCTGTCCCTTTAACGCCGGTTTCACACACACTCCGTGTTGCGGTGTGTATGCGGTGAGCGGCACGCGCTATAGTGCTTTCACATGTGCTGTGTTTGCAGTGAGTAACTGATCCGCGGCTGGACCACAAACACATACTCACTATTTTTTATTTCAAATCCAGAAGTTATCAGCCATTTTTATTTAAAAAAAAAGTTTTGTCAGCATTGCGATTCTCTTTGTACACATATACACTCTTTAATAGACATTGAAACACTATTTAAACAACATATTATTCAATGCTACTTCTATATAGATTTATATATTAAGTTGCTCTGCTCAAGCAAGTGGTCAAATATTTAACCATGTACTTAAAATCGCAAACATTTTAAATTAAAACTTAAAATTGACAAAAACAGCCGATCGATGCCTTTTCTTTTGCATTTAAATTAATACAATAAATCTTGCATGTCACAAAGAACTTGTTTTTCCACCTCCACGAATGAGACGAGTGTTGGTCATTATGTCGCCTTGTTGAGGTAAATTGTAGCTTTCCTTGATTTACTCCGGTCTAAAAGTAAAAAGATGACTGTGAAAAAAAGGTAGTATTTAATTAAATACATTTATGGTGAGATTACTACATTTTATTTAATTAAACGCATTTATGGTGAAATGACTACATTTTCAGGTTGACCTGGTTGTGACATGCAAGATTTATTGTATTAAAACGTGCATACGTCTATTAAAGAGTGTATATGTGTACAAAGAGAATTTTTTTTTTAAATAAAGGTTGCTGCATAACTTCTGGATTTGAAATAAAAATAGTTAAGGATGTGTTTGTGGTACAGCCGCGGATCAGTTACGCACTGCAAACGCAGCATAAAGCACTAGTGCGGAAAAAACACGGTGTGCGAAAAAAATTAAAAAATTCATAACTGATTTGGAAATTGGGGGGGACATGTCCGCCCTGTCCCCATAGGAAATTACGCCCGTGCCTCCATTGTAGTCTTGAGTTTCTTCCAGGAACGAACACGTCACAATATTCCTCATTTGAATAATTCATAAGCAGAATAAAGGGGCGGGGCCTGGTTGAGTTAGTTAGTAGTGTGTTAAACTGGAGGTTATGGTAAGGGGCGGGACATTTCCCAAACACACTGGAAGCACTCGACCAATCACAACACACTGCTCCAGCTGACCAATCAGAGCACAGTGTGCTTTTCAGAAGGAGGGGCTTCATAGAGACAGGAAGTAAACAGAGCGTTACTGACAGACTGGGAAGAGAGGAGCTGCAACAATGGAGGATATGAGGAAAATAATCAACATTCAAGCAGGAAAACCTGTTCTAGTAACATCACGACTTTGCATAATAGCACCTCTTTAAATAGTCATTTAATTCTCGTTATCAAGCTCAAAATTGGATTGTTGTTTTGTGTTTCTGATGCTTAGTGTTATTATAATGACTTCAAACTCATTAATTGACAGTGAATAATTATGACCGCCGCTAGCATAGCTAGCGAAAGCGGTCATATAGGGATTGTCAAAGTTTTTTTTTTTTTTTTTTTTTTTGTCATCTACTGAATTTTTCGTCAACGATACCAGGGACACCGAAACACCGGGGAACATGAAATTTGGTGGGCATGTAGCCCCACTAGACTTTTACGGAAAAATTTTGTTTGGTCCCCGGGGGCCACTCCCCCCCCGCGCTGGGCCCCCCCAAACCCAAAAAATGCAGTTTTTCCTAAATAACTACCTGAACCGTGGCACCGAGGATGAAGAAATTTTTATGGTATGTTGGTCTTAAGGGCCCACATCAACCTAGCCCATAATCACTAATTTGGGATTTGCGCCCCTCCCATAAAAAATGAAAATGCAATATTATTCTGCTTTAATCGCCCCTATCTTCAGTGGAGATGTTCAGAACTGCACCATATTTCATGTGTATGATTAACTTGACATCCTCTGGGGGTATCCTCTGCTAAGTTTTGTAGAATTTCATCCATGGGGGGGTATAAATAAATTCATTTATGTGCACATTTAGTGACTGTACACTCATCGGCCTGTAGATGGTGCTGTTGAGCGAAGGGTTGCTGGTTTAGGATGATACTGTCACACACACACATGCAGGAATACAAACAAACGCAAGCATGCACACACACTGACATCCACACGCACAGACACACACCCATACACACACATACAAATCCACATGCACAGACACACACACACAAACACACGCGCACACACATGTACGCACGCATACATACACGCACAGACACACACACACACAGACACACACATACACAAACACACACACATACACACACACACAGACAGACATGCACATACTACTACTTTTTTTAGGTATATACATAAACACGCAATACAGCCAAATTGCTCCACGTCATTTATTTTTGTGGAAAGCCAGTGCAGGCCTGAGCGGCGGTCATATTTTGTACCGCCATGCGGTACATCTAGTTATTTTATGGAAAGACTGGCCTTCTTTCTTTGATAAAGCAGAAGTTTGCTCCTTCTAACGTGATACACATTCATCATCAAAATGTTATCAGTTTATTATTATCATCATAATCTGAAAAACATTTGGCCGTTCTTTTGAATGATTTCTCTTCAGGGTTATTTGTCCTTCACGGATCACATGTAATGCGCTGTAATATTGCAGACATTAAATAAAGTTTTTAACTCTTTTAAGTTTTTAACTCTATCATTTCAGAGGGAGTAAAAATGTATGTATTTTCCTTAGCTTTTAATAATGTGTTGTAATTTTGGTTGTATGCTTTTGTTATGTTTACGTACAGCTCTGGTACTCAGTGTGGTTTTTGAAAGCGCTGTAGAAATAAAGTTGAGTTATAAGCGTTCTCCTGCTGTTCTGGAGGGTTTTCACTGCTAGTCACGTAGTCACATTACAAACACAATACCCACTTCAGAGTGGCCGGCGCTAAACGAGAGCAATGGAAGTAGGAAATGGAGTTTTCTATTAACCGTAGATCATGTTTCATGCCGTGTGTGATCAGTGTGTGTGTGAGATTGATCAGTGTGTGTGTGAGGTTGATCAGTGTGTGTGAGGTTGATCAGTGTGTGTGTGAGGTTGATCAGTGTGTGTGAGGTTGGTCAGTGTGTGTGAGGTTGATCAGTGTGTGTGTGAGGTTGGTCAGTGTGTGTGAGGTTGATCAGTGTGTGTGAGGTTGGTCAGTGTGTGTGTGAGGTTGGTCAGTGTGTGTGTGAGGTTGATCAGTGTGTGTGAGGTTGGTCAGTGTGTGTGAGATTGATCAGTGTGTGTGAGGTTGATCAGTGTGTGTGAGGTTGGTCAGTGTGTGTGAGGTTGATCAGTGTGTGTGAGGTTGGTCAGTGTGTGTGAGGTTGATCAGTGTGTGTGAGGTTGGTCAGTGTGTGTGAGGTCGATCAGTGTGTGTGAGGTTGGTCAGTGTGTGTGAGGTTGATCAGTGTGTGTGTGAGGTTGATCAGTGTGTGTGAGGTTGGTCAGTGTGTGTGAGGTTGGTCAGTGTGTGTGAGGTTGATCAGTGTGTGTGTGAGGTTGATCAGTGTGTGTGAGGTTGATCAGTGTGTGTGTGAGGTTGGTCAGTGTGTGTGTGAGGTTGATCAGTGTGTGTGAGGTTGGTCAGTGTGTGTGAGATTGATCAGTGTGTGTGAGGTTGATCAGTGTGTGTGAGGTTGGTCAGTGTGTGTGAGGTTGATCAGTGTGTGTGAGGTTTGATCAGTGTGTGTGAGGTTGATCAGTGTGTGTGTGAGGTTGATCAGTGTGTGTGAGGTCGGTCAGTGTGTGTGAGGTCGATCAGTGTGTGTGAGGTCGATCAGTGTGTGTGATCAGATCAGTGTGTGTGAGGTCGATCAGTGTGTGTGAGGTCGATCAGTGTGTGTGAGGTCGATCAGTGTGTGTGAGGTCGATCAGTGTGTGTGAGGTTGATCAGTGTGTGTGAGGTTGATCAGTGTGTGTGATCAGATCAGTGTGTGTGATCAGATCAGTGTGTGTGAGGTTGATCAGTGTGTGTGAGGTTGATCAGTGTGTGTGAGGTTGATCAGTGTGTGTGAGGTTGATCAGTGTGAGGTTGATCAGTGTGAGGTTGATCAGTGTGAGGTCGATCAGTGTGTGTGAGGTCGATCAGTGTGTGTGAGGTCGATCAGTGTGTGTGATCAGATCAGTGTGTGTGATCAGATCAGTGTGTGTGATCAGATCAGTGTGTGTGATCAGATCAGTGTGTGTGAGGTCGATCAGTGTGTGTGAGGTCGGTCAGTGTGTGTGAGGTCGATCAGTGTGTGTGAGGTCGATCAGTCGTGTGTGAGGTCGATCAGTGTGTGTGAGGTCGATCAGTGTGTGTGAGGTCGGTCAGTGTGTGTGAGGTCGGTCAGTGTGTGTGAGGTCGGTCAGTGTGTGTGAGGTCGATCAGTGTGTGTGAGGTCGATCAGTGTGTGTGAGGTCGATCAGTGTGTGTGAGGTCGATCAGTGTGTGTGAGGTCGATCAGTCTGTGTGAGGTCGATCAGTCTGTGTGAGGTCGATCAGTGTGTGTGAGGTCGATCAGTGTGTGTGAGGTCGATCAGTGTGTGTGAGGTCGATCAGTGTGTGTGAGGTCGATCAGTGTGTGTGAGGTCGATCAGTGTGTGTGAGGTCGATCAGTGTGTGTGAGGTCGATCAGTGTGTGTGAGGTTGATCAGTGTGTGTGAGGTTGATCAGTGTGTGTGAGGTTGATCAGTGTGTGTGAGGTTGATCAGTCGTGTCTGTGGTGTTCCAGATTACTGTGCGCCGCTGCCTGTCGTGATGGAGCATGTTCAAGGGGCCTGGAAGAGCGCCAGCCATGGGTTCGGATGCAAAGACTCGGTGTTCGAAGATCCCTGCATGTCTCCCGACATCCTCAAGAACTTCCCGTACCGGAGATTGTCAGACGATGGGAGAATCCCAGACTCTAAAGCCAGCGGCACAATCCGCGTCTTCCTACCCAACAAACAGCGGACTGTGGTAACAGTACAACCATCTGTGTTATTCTCCATGTTCATGATGAGGATGGAGTGTGTATTTTAATATTTATCCCAGTTCAGCGCTTTTGCACGTAGACCTGAGGCCCGTTCTCTCCAAGAACGATTATTATAACAATTGGCGAATTCCAAACTGTGTTTTTGCGCCCTTGAAGGGCAATAAAAGTGAACGACTGAATCCCTTCTAACTTTCATTTCATTTAGTCATTTTATCGTTTATAGTCATGTGACCCATGATAGTGAATCTATATCGTCCTCGGTGTGAACGGGCCTAATGTTGGAAGCGCCTTGATGTAAAAGTAGTTTGTTTTTAGTAGAGATGCACTGATTTATGAAAATTTGGGCCGATTTCTGATAATTCTTTATATTTGAAAGCCGATAACCGATATATTGGCTGATAAATCTAAATCCAAATTTTTTGTTTCATTTTTGAGAGCCTGATTAAAAAAACAAAAGTTTCACCATTAAAATCCACGACCCAAACACTTTATAATGATGTTCTCATTATAATATTATGATGCCGATATGACAGACTTGTGCTGCGCTTTACTGTATTTTCCTTTTTTGAAGTGATTCCAATCATATTTCAAGCAGTTCATAATCATCATGTTGAACAGTGCGCATCTGAAGGGTCTCAGCTGAAGGAGATAATACATTATTTATCGGCTTTGATATATCGGCCAATAACGATAATGATATATCGTGCATTTAGTTTTTACAAAGTCACAAAAGCTAGTCGATATAATGCTAAAGATCTATGTAACGTTCACATGCATGTGCATACCTTTCTTTTCCACTGAAGTGATGAAATATGAGAATTGTGTTGAATTAGGTGAATGTGCGGCCAGGAATGACGCTGCGCAACTGCCTCATCAAAGCCCTGAAGGTCCGCGGACTTCAGCCCGAATGCTGTGCTGTTTTCAAGCTTCATCGAGAACTTGCATTCAACGTTGTGTAAGTTGTGGCCTATGGCACAAAAACAAATAATAAAAAATGGAATATAATGAGAAAGACTGAGCACTATCAACATGCAGTGCCAATAAAAAGTTGTTTTTATATTAAATGCAAATTAATTTGGTATTTTTGACATTGACCATCAGAAAAGACTTTAATGTGAAAACGGATCTCTACAAAGCCATGTAAAGTAATCACAATCATCAAACCCATTGTAATCTATAAGGCTGGGTATTGTTGTAGACTTTCAGGTCCATTTGTTCAAATTAAAGTCGGCATGGAAGAGAAGTTGCGCTAGTACTTTCTTCTCTATTGTGTCGAATATTGAGTGAAACGCTTCTGGAACAAGAACAAATGTGGGCGGGGCTTGATTGTGTCTGTGGGGAATTGATTGGATGGTTGTGGTTTGCTATTGGTGGATCTCATGTGAGTGACAGGTTATTGCCCCGCCCTCGTCATCAGAGAAGAGAAGAGAGGTTTAGAACAATAAAACAAGGAATTTAAAACAATAATGATGTGCACATTTAGAATAAACCCTACAAAATTACATAAAAAAACCAAGAACGGTCCATTTTGATTTCATGGTGATTTTAGCATTAACCAAGAATAATAAATGCTTTTCATTGTTAGTTCATGGTAAGTAATGAAAGCTTATTCTTACTGGTGCATCTTCTGAATACCGCCTTAATAAACTGTTATTTTCTGTTTAATAACTGTAATAATCTAGACCCAACTGTAAAGCTGAATTTTGCTCCTGAAATTCAATGTACTGCTCAGTGAATGAAAATACGCTGTTGTTTTGTGCAGTAAGAAGCTGCGTATGGATTGGAGCACGGACTGTACCACGCTGGTGGGAGAGGAGTTTCTGGTCGAAGTCTTAGATCACGTCCCGCTGACCACGCACAATTTTGTGAGTTCCTGTAGTCAGTGTGTGTCAATTGAGCTGATGTCGTCTTTACAGTGGCTCTAACATCTGACCATCCCCCTTCACAGGTACGAAAGACATTTTTGAAGTTGGCCTTTTGTGACATATGTCAGAAGTTTCTTCTACATGGCTTCAGATGTCAGACGTGCGGCTACAAGTTTCACGAGCATTGCAGCACCAGAGTGCCCACCATGTGTGTGGACTGGAGCAACATCCGACAGCTGCTGTGAGTGTGCAAAACCACAGACACCAGCACACACACTTTACAGTCATGTACATCAGCAGTTGCATTACTTGCTTAGACTACTTTCTAGAGGTTTTTGGGTCTAGAAAAGACCCTCAGGTCTGGGAAAAGTCACAGAAATACTTAGAAACCCAGTTTATACATGTTCTGTTATATTGTAACCATGTTGGTTTTGTGTAATCAATTACTTTTTTGATGTAACAACGCATTACAAGGAACTTGCATTACATAATCAGATTACTTTTCGATGTAACGAGCAAAGTAACATTAAAAGTATCGTGCATTACGTAATCAGATTACTTTTCGAGTAAAGTAACACATTACAAGAAATGTGCATTATGAAATCAGATTACTTTTTGATGTAACATGCAAAGTTACGCATTACAAATATCGTGCATTACGTAATCAGATTACTTTTCGACGTAATGAGTAAAGTAACACATTAAAAGTAACGTGCATTACGTAATCAGATTACTTTTCGACGTAACGAGTAAAGTAACGCATTACAAGTAACGTGCATTATGAAATCAGATTACTTTTCGATGTAACAAGTAAAGTAGCACATTACAAGTAACGTGCATTATGAAATCAGATTACTTTTCAATGTAACGAGTAAAGTAACATTAAAAGTAACGTGCATTATGTAATCAGATTACTTTTTGATGTAACATGCAAAGTTACGCATTACAAATATCGTGCATTACGTAATCAGATTACTTTTCTATGTAACGAGTAAAGTGCATTACGTAATCAGAATACTTTTCTATGTAACGAGTAAAGTAACATTAAAAGTAAAGTGCATTACGTAATCAGATTACTTTTCGATGTAACGAGTAAAGTAACATTAAAAGTAAAGTGCATTACGTAATCAGATTACTTTTCGATGTAACGAGTAAAGTAACACATTAAAAGTAACGTGCATTACGTAATCAGATTACTTTTCAATGTAACGAGTAAAGTAACGCATTATAAGTAACGTGCATTATGAAATCAGATTACTTTTCGATGTAATGAGTAAAGTAACGCATTACAAGTAACGTGCATTATGAAATCAGATTACTTTTCGATGTAACGAGTGAAGTAACGCATTAAAAGTAAATTGCATTACGTAATCAGATTACTTTTCGATGTAATGAGTAAAGTAATGCATTATAAGTAACGTGCATTATGTAATCAGATTACTTTTCGATGTAATGAGTAAAGTAATGCATTATAAGTAACGTGCATTATGTAATCAATTACTTTTCGATGTAACGAGTAAAGTAACGCATTAAAAGTAAAGTGCATTACGTAATCAGATTACTTTTCTATGTAACGAGTAAAGGAACATTAAAAGTAACGTGCATTACGTAATCAGATTACTTTTCGATGTAATGAGTAAAGTAATGCATTATAAGTAACGTGCATTACGTAATCAGATTACTTTTCAATGTAATGAGTAAAGTAATGCATTATAAGTAACGTGCATTATGTAATCAGATTACTTTTCGATGTAACGAGTAAAGTAACGCATTAAAAGTAAAGTGCATTACGTAATCAGATTACTTTTCTATGTAACGAGTAAAGGAACATCAAAAGTAAAGTGCATTACGTAATCAGATTACTTTTCGATGTAACGAGTAAAGTAACACAAAAGTAAAATGCATTACGTAATCAGATTACTTTTCGATGTAACGAGTAAAGTAACACAAAAGTAAAGTGCATTACGTAATCAGATTACTTTTCTATGTAACGAGTAAAGTAACATTACAAATAAAGTGCATTACGTAATCAGATTACTTTTTCGATGTAACGAGTAAAGTAACGCATTACAAGTATCGTGCATTACCTAATCAGATTACTTTTCGATGTAACGAGTAAAGTAACACAAAAGTAAAGTGCATTACGTAATCAGATTACTTTTCTATGTAACGAGTAAAGTAACATTACAAATAAAGTGCATTACGTAATCAGATTACTTTTTCGATGTAACGAGTAAAGTAACGCATTACAAGTATCGTGCATTACCTAATCAGATTACTTTTCGATGTAACGTGTAAAGTAACACATTAAAAGTAACGTGCATTACGTAATCAGATTACTTTTCGATGTAACGAGTAAAGTAACGCATTACAAGTCTCGTGCATTACGTAATCGGGATTGCTTTTTAATGTAACATGCAAAGTTACGCGCTACAAGTATCGTGCATTACCTAATAAGATTACTTTTCAACGTAACAAGTAAAGTAACACATTAAAAGTAACGTGCATTACCTAATCAGATAACTTTTCTATGTAACGAGTAAAGTAACACATTAAAAGTAACGTGCATTACCTAATCAGATTACTTTTCTATGTAACGAGTAAAGTAACATTAAAAGTAACGTGCATTACCTAATCAGATTACTTTTCTATGTAACGAGTAAAGTAATATTAAAGTAACGTGCATTACGTAATCAGATTACTTTTCAATGTAACGAGTAAAGTAACGCATTATAAGTAACGTGCATTATGAAATCAGATTACTTTTCGATGTAATGAGTAAAGTAATGCATTACAAGTATCGTTCATTACGTAATCAGATTACTTTTTTGATGTAACGTGTAAAGTATCGCATTACAAGTAACGTGCATTATGTAATCAGATTACTTTTCTATGTAACGAGTAAAGTAACGCATTACAAGTATCGTTCATTACGTAATCGGATTACTTTTTTGATGTAACGTGTAAAGTATCGCATCACAAGTAACGTGCATTATGTAATCAGATTACTTTTCTATGTAACGAGTAAAGTAACGCATTACAAGTATCGTTCATTACGTAATCAGATTACTTTTTTGATGTAACGTGTAAAGTATCGCATTACAAGTAACGTGCATTATGTAATCAGATTACTTTTCTATGTAACGAGTAAAGTATTGCATTAAAAGTAACGTGCATTACGTAATCTGGATTGCTTTTTGATGTAACATGCAAAGTAACGCATTACAAGTATCGTGCATTATGTAATCAGATTACTGGTTTGATGTAACGTGTAAAGTAACGCATTACAAGTAACGTATATTATGGAATCGGATTACTATTTTGATGCAAATATTGTCAACAGACAGAAAATAATACATTTCACCATGATTTAGGAGTAAAATGTTCCATAAATTAGGTGAAGTGGGGTTCAGTAGCATGCTGACAGGCTGAACAGGCTTCTTTCCTCTATTTAAATGAAGATAGACATGAAGCTCACAGAAAGAGTTTTGCATAGAGGCCCTCACACCGTGAGCGTTGTAGATGTCTATCAATGGTAATCATGTAAAGCATGGTACAAAGGTCCATTCTTCTGCAGCAGAATTCATCACAAAGATGAAAAAACAAACTTATAATGCTTTTTAAGGAAAACCTTCATTGGTCCATCTTTTAGAAATTAGTTATTAGTTATTTTTCCAGGCTGTTCCCGACTCCCGGAGAGAACGGCACTCCGTCACTCCCTCCCCTCTCGTCCCGTCGGATGCAAAACTCTAAATTCTCCTTCAGGTAAATGGAGTCTGTGTCTATATTTAGATCAGATGTAGTGAACTGACCCGACAAGTCCAGCGTTCCTGAGAATCAGAGCGTGTCACAACGCCCCCTACTTTTTGTTTTCGTTCCTGTTATTCGGGGTATTTGATCAAACTTGTAGTTCCTTGTATTAGTGTTATTTTACTTTTGTCATAGATTTATTCATATTTTGAATTAGCTTTTATTTTTATACTTATATGTAACTTTAGGTTCATTTAGTTATGTGCTTTTGCTGTTTTGTTCAATTTTTTTTATTTATTTAGCTTTTTCGGTTTCATTTATTTGTATTTTTATTTCAGTTTTATGTTTTTATTTTTTTATTCCATGTAACAATTTTAGTGCTTCAGCTTATAAGGCAACATTTCTAATTTTCATTTAGTTTAAGTTTTTCAACTAATATTTACTTTTTTTTTTTTTTTTTCCAGCTTTGTCAATTAACAGAAATGTTTTTATAGTTAGTTAACGATAATACTAACCCTGACATGTATTAAAACATTTTTGCTTTAAAACATAAACACCGGTCAGCTTTACCAACTTTTTTAAAATCTGAATATTGTGCATGACTTTAAAATGTTTCACTACAAATAATGTAATAATTGTAAATTATTGGTATATATTTACCCATTTAGTGCTGAAATGATTAGCTTTAGAAAGTTCAGTATTTCTGGAGATTTGAATATCACAGATAATAATTTTGTCTAATTTTGACTAACACGCAAGTAGCCATTAATTAACATTACCATAATTATTTAAATGCACACTGTTTCAGAAGTATATCCACATTACGAAACACAATACTAATCTGATAGAGTTGCTTGATCTTGTCTTGTGAACTTGCATCCATTTTTTCAACGATGTTTACATGTTATCAAGCCATTCGGTAACTTTCACTTAAAATGTGCACTGATCTGGAAAACACTGGAAAACTGCATCCATGGGAATACATGGATATTTTTTGCAAATAAATTTTTTTCCAATCAAGATTTAATCTAATGTACTGGTAAGAGCCTTGCTTTGCTAAATAGTCTTCTTTAGTCTATCTTACATTTGATTCAACAATTTGAATTGTACTTTCACTGTTTTCTAAAAACATGATTTAATATTTAGTGACTCCTGTAATATACTGTATATATCACATGTTGCAACGAGAGGAAAGAAGCAATGCCACTGACGCTGAAACCCTTCTCCAGTCCCTATCACAGATACTCCACGCCGAACGCTTTAAACTACATCACTCCCATGCCGTCCGCTGGCGTGTCTCTCACTCATAAAGTGTTGTCCACATCTACGCCTAACGTTCACATGACGAGCACCACACAGCCCGTGGACGAGGCCGCTTATCAGGTGAGGCGCTTCTCCATCCTCATCATCATCGCCTTTCAGGGCCAGATTTACTGAACGGGTCAGATGAGAGCAGGCTTGGCAATCGATATGTTCAGAAAAATGGGTTTAAACATGTAGATTAAAATGGTAAATTTGGTATTACATTGTGGGTGTAAATGATGGTTCTGGAAACTTAAAGCACAGGACAATAGAGACACCAGAATAACAATATTCATGATTCTGAAGCTGAAAATACAGAATTATTGTAGATGAATATGCTTTCACTGTCACTGACTAGATATATTTATAATAATGTAGGACACTTTTACTGGGATCATCAGACATCTGGCATTATCAGGACACACACATATTCCCCCACTGCATTATTATACATTATATTCAACATTATATATAGTAGTTTAATGTAGTTCTGACACTAAAACAAGGGAAACTCCTACAAATGCATAAGCAATAATATCAGCCGCAGAAATAATGCTTTCATCGCTCATTTCTCTCTGCGTGTCTTTAGTAAATCCCGACCGTAGTTTTTAACGTGTGAAGGGTGATCAAGCTGTTAGTAAATCTGGCCCAAAGCTCTTCATCAAACTATCATAGTGTCTTCTCTCAAACATTTCCACATGTTAAAACAGTGCTTTCCTTCTTTATTCACAGGAAGCCTTAGGGTGTGATGAATCAGGTAAGGGCTTTTCTCTTTCCTCAGAGAAGTTATCCGCTTCATTCCTGACGATCTTTTGAACTTTTGCGTTTTGAACTATGGGTGGAACTTACATTCAAAAAGACTGAAACGAATCATTTCAGATCATAAGGTTGCCCTACAAATAAAGCTGATCCGTCAGTTTAACTCAATGCCATTTTGCAATCCGCTGTAAAAGAATGAAAGAGAACAACATATTCTGCACATTTGTGATCTATTCTCCCGATTTAATTTACGATATATCCCATTAATAATCCACCGGGATCCATGAAGAATCTCTCGTTTTTCTCCATCAAATCCTCACGTCTCTTTCCAGGTTTGTTTTCACAAGTAAATACAATTTATCATCTGTCAAAATGACGGAAATCACTTTGAAATAGTATCACGTAATGCTGAAGTTAATGAACATTAACTTTATGTTACATAATATATATATATATTACTACAGTGATATTTAAGCCAAGATTCACGCTTTTGGGGTTATTCATGGTATGTTTAAAGTACCTTGTTGATGCTTTTACACTTTTAAATGTCCTTTTAATGTTTGATGGTTTAAGGGTGAGTAGAATGATGTCTTCTTATTGTACACAGTTATGAAAAAACTATTATTGAGTTCATAGAGTGAGCCTCTCCCTGATTGTTTACAGCTTAGCGGAAGTTACACCCATGATTCAAGAATGAGGAATAAGGTGGATGGGTTAATTATGGCTGACGTCGTTCTTTGTCACATTGGTTCATAGGAAGCCCGACCGAGTGGCCCAAAACCCCGGTTCCGGCTCACATGGAGAAAGCGCCTTCAAACAACACTCAGGAAAAAAGAATCGTAAGTAATCGAGTAATCAGAGGCCAAATCAACACATTATCATCAGATTCATTTCTCGCTACGTGGAGAAAAAGTTCAATGTTGTTCTAAAAAGAACTAGGGTTCTTAAAGGTGTTATATAAGGAGGTATAGGTTGAAACATGAGCTGGTTTGTTCGTTGGTCACCAGCGTTCGCGAGAGAAGAGAGATTCCAGCTATTACTGGGAGATCGAGGCCAGCGAAGTGATTCTGCACTCCAGGATCGGATCGGGCTCCTTCGGCACCGTTTACAAAGGGAAGTGGCACGGTAAGAGTTCTCTCTCATCGTTATTTTAGCGGCTTTATACATATTATATATAAACCCCTTATATATTACATCATTACACCAGTAGGTGGCGACAAGTGTCTGTTAAAAAATTTATTTGTCATTGAAACATTTGTTCAAGAGATTCATTCAAAAAAGCTGATTCATCCAGTAATGAAACAAGTGAAGTCTTTATGAGTGAATCATTGAGTCATTAATTCAAGAGATATGTTCAAAAACGCTGATTCTTCCAGTAATGAAACAAGCGAAGTCTTTATGAGTGAATCATTGAATCATTCATTCAAGAGACTCGTTCAAAAACACTGATTCATCCAGTAATGAAACAAGTGAAGTCTTTATGAGTGAGTCATTGAATCATTCAAGAGATTCGTTCAAAAACGCAGATTCATCCAGTAATGAAACAAGTGAAGTCTTTATGAGTGAATCATTGAATCATTCAAGAGATTTGTTCAAAAACGCAGATTCATCCAGTAATAAATGATAGTTTTATATATGTAAAGTTATATATAGTTATATATAACTGTGTGAGGCTGAGTTAATGTTTGTTGATTTTAGATGAACAAAAATCCTGCTTGTTTTTTTAGGTTATCTTATTTTGATTTGTAATGTCTTTTCAGGTGATGTTGCTGTAAAGATTTTAAAGGTGACGAATCCCACACCAGAGCAGTTACAGGCCTTTCGCAATGAAGTGGCTGTTCTCAGGTAAACCAACCAGTCGGATGATCCCAGTATTCCCACAGACGAGTTTAAACACTGAATGAAGACTAGAGAACGAGCTCGAGCTCATTACAGAGTCTGTTCAACACTGTCAGTTTGATCCCGCTGACGTTGTTCTGTGTTGTTGTTTCAGGAAGACCAGGCATGTCAATATTGTGTTGTTTATGGGATACATGACCAAGACAAAGCTGGCCATTGTGACGCAGTGGTGTGAGGGAAGCAGTCTCTACAAACATCTGCACGTGCAAGAGACCAACTTCCAGATGTTCCAGCTGATGGACATCGCCAGACAGACGGCGCAGGGCATGGAGTGAGTGTTCGCATCACTGGCTACCTTTACATGCACAACTTCTGTTTCAATCGGACTGATTCTACGTCATTACGCTATTTCTACGTGATTCTGCTATTTCTACGTCATTACGCTATTTCTACGTCATTACACTATTTCTACGTCATTATGCTATTTCTACATCATTATGCTATTTCTACCTCATTACGCTATTTCTACGTCATTACGCTATTTCTACGTCATTACGCCATTTCTACGTCATTACGCCATTTCTACGTCATTACGCTATTTCTACGTCATTACGCCATTTCTACGTCATTACGCCATTTCTACGTCATTACGCCATTTCTACGTCATTATGCTATTTCTACGTCATTATGCTATTTCTACATCATTACGCTATTTCTACGTCATTACGCTATTTCTACATTACGCTATTTCTACATCATTACGCTATTTCTACGTCATTGCGCTATTTCTACGTCATTACGCTATTTCTACGTCATTACGCTATTTCTACGTCATTACGCTATTTCTACATCATTACGCCATTTCTACGTCATTACGCTATTTCTACGTCATTACGTCATTACGCCATTTCTACGTCATTACGCCATTTCTACGTCATTACGCCATTTCTACGTCATTACGCTATTTCTACGTCATTACGCTATTTCTACATCATTACGCTATTTCTACATCATTACGCTATTTCTACGTCATTACGCTAGTTCTACATCATTACGCTATTTCTACGTCATTACGCTATTTCTACATCATTACGCTATTTCTACGTCATTACGCATGCGCAGTCCTTTCAGTTTCAGTTTCCAATCCGATCAAGTGTTTACATGTTGTCTCGATCGGATTAGAAAAGGAATAAACCCCTTTCAATCCGATCGAAATCTCATTGGGTTCGAGCTCAATCGGATTGAGTAAGGCGTTTACACTAGGGCTGTCAAAGTTAGCGCGTTAATAACGCGTTAACGCAAAATCATATTAATGGCACTAATTTTTTTAACGCGCGATTAACGCAGCGCGTATTTTCTGTTTGACCCGTGGCCCAACCTCTAGTTGGAGAAATGGAGATACACAGTGTTGCCAAATTAGCGACATTGCAGACCCCTTTAGCGATTTTTTTCCCTTCAACAAAGCGCCCAAACCTTATTTATTTTCTGAGAATCTACCGGTACCGCCGGTACTGCTCTCTCAGCACGCGCGCGCACCTCTCGCTCTCGCTCGCTCGCTCTCTCTCTCTCTCTCTCTCTCTCTCTCTGCGTCTCGCGCGGAGGAGCAGCGCTTTAATTCAGTTAAGCACAGATATTATGTTGCTTCTCTAATTTTACAAGTATAGCCGAAATCAGAGCACAGATATTGTCTTTATCTTATGTGTATTTGATTTCACCAGACGACGGCTCGATTATCAGAATTGTTGTGCAGATTAACTTAACGTCTTGGAAGGGAGAGCTGGTTATGTCTTAATGGGTCGCGTTTCAGTCACCATTTCAAATTCATTCCGTTGTTTGACAACAGAAACAGTAAAATATACCAATGAAAACAGTTTTATTGAGAATTTAGCTTCATCAAAATGGGCACAGAGAGAGACAAACTACAATGTAATAATAAATAATAAATGTACATTTAGCATTTTCAGAAGAGCTGCCCTGTCATGCAAAAATCTAAACATGTTTGTGTTAGTAAATTGCTCAGTGCAAAGAAAGAGAAGTAATGGTAACCTGGCATTTTTTTGTTCTTTCTACATGTGTCTAATAGACATGAACAAGTTCTTTGAAAAACATCTATGACCTTTGAAACATGTCTCATCCTTATGCTATATATTGACTATGGTTTCAATAATAAACATACATTTGCATAAAGCATCTATATTTATCCATGCCCATGTTGATTTAGAGTATTACAAACTTGAAAAGTATTAATTTAAGGTACATTTAGAACAAATAAAAAAATGTGCGATTAATCGCGAGTTAACTCATGACAATCATGCGATTAATCGCGATTTAAATTTTTTAATCGATTGACAGCCCTAGTTTACACTAAGGCTTTTCAGTCCCATTGAGCCGACAATCCCATTACTAACGGATTATTTGGTTGCGTGTAAACGTAGCCAGTGTTTTCCCTGACTTTAGCAGTGTCTAAGCTGAAGGTTTTCAGGATCACATCTCACAGGCGTGTGTGTGTTGGCTAAACCAACGCTTCTGAACCACAGGGTTGCAACCCTAAATTATGGTATTTGCTAAATGCAAATTATAACATGCAACTAACCAAATAATCCTGTATGGTTCAGATAGGAAAATTAACAGGCTTATCAAACTTCAGAATGCTTCCTCACATCAGTGTTCTTGTTGTTGATGTCAAAGGCTTTGCATCTGAACAAATTCAACAGTATTGTGGCGTAAATTCTTCAGCTGCTCAATAGAAGCTAGTGAACTTAGACAGATACATCATCCTCAAAGGCCAAGAACAAAACTACACAGAGTAAAAGCAAAACCAACACACATTATTGGCTGAGAACATGAAACAACTGAAATTCAAGAAATAATTGGAAGTTGAATATGTCCGTATTTCAATTCATGCGATGTGATTGTTAATAATTTAGTTATCGTTCATGGTAATTAGAGCTGCATGAGTAATCGTTATAAGATTGCGTTCTGGATCCAAACACACACATGATCTTATTCCTAAATGACAGTGATTCGGCTCTATGTCTATTAAAGCTTTGATAAGTCGGATCACAGTGAACATTCAGATCTGAGCTCTGATCCAGAGAGAGCCGTTGTCATGTATAGATGTGAAACAGCTTCACAAACAGTCTTTAACACACACTATCATTAATTCTGTCTTACAATCATTCAGATTATCACAGAAGTACTGAGATAAAAGTTTATAGTTCGGATGTAAACACTGATGTCTACGGTAGAGATCACCTTTTGAATGAAACTTGACGCTTCAAATAAAGATTGTATCAATTACATCGTTACACCAGTAGGTGGAGACAAGTGACTGATAGTCAAGTGAAGTCTTTATGAGTGAGTCATTGAATCATTCACTCAAGAGATTCGTTCAAAAACACTGATTCATCCAGTCATAAAACATGAAGTATTCATGAGTCAAACCGATTTAAAATAAATAAAATGAATATATATATTTTTTAAATAGACTGCAGGAATTAACATTTTGTTAGAACCTCTAGTCAATTTTTGTTGATGTTTATTCAGAATCGTGCGAGAATCATTTTCTTCATTTTTATAAAAAAAAAAGTTATTCTCAATTTCCCCAGAATCGTGCCGCTCTAATTGTAATATTAATAACTTTTGTAGGACGAGCATTTTTGTAATAAAATGAAAACCCAGCTAAAATCTGAAAATATGCTCTACTGTTCAAATGTTTGGGGCCAGTAAGATGTTTATTTTAAAGACATGTATAATATTCAGCAAGGATGCTTTAAATTGATTAAAAACAAGTGACAGTAAAGACATTTATAATGTTATAAAATATTATATTTTAAATAAATGCTGTTCTTTAGAACTTTCTATTCATCAAAGAATCCTGAAAAATAAAATGTATCAATTTCTACAAAAATACAAACTGTTTTCAACACTGATAACAATCATAAATGTTTCTTGAGCATCAAATCCTCATATTATAATTATGATTTGTGAAGGATCATGTGACACTGAAGACTGGAGTAATGATGCTGAAAATTCAGCTTTGATCACAGGAATAAAGTACACTTTACTATCGTTACAAACCTTTTAAGTCGAGGGAGAATAAGACGTGTACTGGAAAACCTCACACAAACCAGTCTAATGTAGGGAAAGTGATCATTTATTACAGTGAGAATCGAGATAACCCAAGATTGAATGGTAGTGTATATGATTATTGTTGCGTTTGATCCATTCAGGCTGTCATTGGTTTAAAAGAAGCTTCTCTCGAGTGTTTTCAGATGTGTTTTATCGTAACACGATGAAGACTCGCAGCTCAGCGTTCTGTCACAGCGTTAACAACATAGTTTATTTTCAGAGACAGATTCACATTTTGAGCGCATGATGCCATCAGCTATTTATAGAAATCAACCAGGTTTAAAAATAGCAGAACACAGGCTAGTGTTTACATGTACACTGAGGTGGTTTGGTCAGGTAACTCCTGTAATGATAATGCTGATAATGCATAACATACAGAATATATAGAGTTAAAATGATCTCTAATAACTCTTCATATCTCCTCTCTTCTAGTTACCTACATGCAAAGAACATCATCCATCGAGACATGAAGTCGAACAGTATCTTTTACCAACTTGTTCATTTTACATCCTTTTTTTATTTCTGTAACATTGGTCACGATGCGAAAAGCAGCCTGTTTTTTAAAGGAGTAGTTCACATTAAAATGAAAATTAGCCCACTCTCCCTCAAGTCATCTTAGCTGTATATGACTTTCTTCTGTCAGACGAACACAATCAGAGTTATATTAAAATATGTCCTGCTCTTCCAAGCTTTATAATGGCAGTGAATGGCTGTTTCTGTTTTGAAGTCCATAAAAGTGCATCTATCCATCATAAAAGTGCATCATAATGATCTTTTATGATGGATAGATGCACTTTTATGACGGATCGATGCACTTTTATGACGGATCGATGCACTTTTATGACGGATCGATGCACTTTTATGATGGATGGATGCACTTTTATGACGGATCGATGCACTTTTATGATGGATGGATGCACTTTTATGACGGATCGATGCACTTTTATGATGGATGGATGCACTTTTATGACGGATCGATGCACTTTTATGATGGATCGATGCACTTTTATGATGGACGATGCACTTTTACGATGGATCAATGCACTTTTATGATGGATGGATGCACTTTTATGACGGATAGATGCACTTTTATGATGGACAGATGCACTTTTACGATGGATCGATGCACTTTTATGATGGATCGATGCACTTTTATGACGGATCGATGCACTTTTATGATGGATATATGCACTTTTATGACGGATCGATGCACTTTTATGATGGATATATGCACTTTTATGATGGATAGACGCACTTTTATGAGCTTCAATCTGTTGGTTGCAATCCACTGCCATTTTAAAGCTTGGAAGAGCCAGGACATTTTTTTTCTATAACTCTGATTGTGTTCGTCTGAAGAAGAGTGTCATATACACCTAGGATGATTTGAGGGCGAGTAAATCATGGGCTAATTAAAATTTTTGGGTGAACTACTCCTTTAAGGATGTTGCCGCTGGTTTCTGAGTAGATATGAATATAGAGATGAATTCCCTGAACTGGACGCTCAGATGTGTTCCTGCACGAAGGCTTGACGGTGAAGATCGGGGACTTCGGTCTGGCCACAGTGAAGGCGCGCTGGAGCGGCTCTCACCGCGTCGAGCAGCCGTCGGGATCTGTCCTCTGGATGGTGTGGAGCTCATATCAGAGATAATAATACACACGCCATATGATAATCTGTGTGTGACAGAAGCAGTGGATACGCTTACATGCACAACTTTTGTTTCAATCGGACTGAATTCATTCCGATTGATGAATCTGGACGTAGTGTTTACAAGAACGCTAAACGTGAACGGGTTGATGTGCGCGTTTATATGTCACAAGCTTCAAACCGGAAATTAGATTTGGACATGCACACACTGCACAAATATATGCTAATCTGTGTGTGACAGAATCAGTGTGACCACTAGCTCAGTTCAGTTCTCATCTGGCCAACGAACCAACAGTGTATGAGTATGATTATGATTATTATTATTATGATTCAGGCAGCATTACAGGTCAGAAGTCAGACTGGATCAGAAGATTCAGAATATTATTCAGATCCCTCTGGTTGTAACACTTTACAATACGGTTCCATTAGTTAACAATGAACATCTGCAGCATTTATTAACATGGTCGGTGTTAATTTCAACATTTACTAATGTATTTTAAAAATCAAAAGCTAATGCACCGTGAACAATGAACAATTGTATTTTTACTAACATAACAAAGATGCACTAGATAAGAAAAGTTAGATGACAAACTTTGGTGGTGGTTTGACAGGTCTGAAAGTTTAAAATTACTGAAAAGCTTGACGTTGGAAGTTTTTACTCTGAGAAAGTCTAAAAAAAATGTATCCTAGCATGTTTTAGCACATTTCTAGCATATGTTAGCGTGTTGTTGGCATTATCCTAGCATGTTTTAACATTGTTAGCATTTTTTAACACCTTTCTAGCATGATCCTATCATGCTTTAGCACAATGCTAACATGCTTTAACACAATGCTAGCATTTTTTAACACATTGTTAACATGAATTAACATGTTTTAATACTTTTTAAGCATGTTTTAACACATTGCCAGCATGATTTAACACATTAGCATGTTTTGTATTATGAATTAACACATTGCTAGCATTTTGTTAACATGATTTAACATTTTGTTAGCTTGAATTATACAATTTCTAACATGTATTAACGTTGCTAGCATATTTAAGCACGACAAACAATTATTAGCATGCTGTTAGCATGTTTTAACACATGGCTAGCTTTAATTAGCATGTTGCTAGCATGTTTTAGCATTTGGTCAGCATGAGTTAGCATGTGTTTTTGTTTTTTTTATTGCTAAAGCTTTTTTCCCGGTTAGATTAGATTATTAAACGCATGTTTGTTCTCGGACTCTTGACCTGATGATGATCTGAGTGAAAGAGTTAACGTGCTTCTCCTTCAGGCTCCCGAGGTCATCCGGATGCAGGACAACAACCCGTACAGTTTCCAGTCGGATGTGTATTCCTACGGGATCGTCCTGTACGAGCTGATGACAGGAGAACTGCCCTATTCTATGATCGGGAACCGAGATCAGGTGAGATTAATGATCAGTCAATCAGAGTCACATCATCATGGGTTTGAACATTGAGCGGTTTATGGGTTTGACTTTAAATACTTGCTTGGTTGATATTTTAAGATGTATTTTTTTTAAAGTGCCTCTCTTACTATCTCTCATGTAGTGTGTAATATAGCTGTTTAAGAATGTAAAAGTTTTACAGATCAAAGATAAATGGATTCTGAACTGAAACGAGTCATCAGTAATTCAGTCTCACTTCCTGCTGTAGGTGTGTAACTAATTTGCATAATCTTGCTATGGTCTTGATTGGCTGAGCAGCGTCTCTTAGCTCCGCCCTCAAACACTGTAGTGTATCTGAGACTGGGAGAGTTTGGTTCGTGTTGTTCGTGTGGAGAAGACGCTGTTTTCCACTTTGATGAGATTGATACGGTAAAACCCACGCCATCGTTACTGTTCGTATCACTGTGATCAAGAGCTGAGATTCAGATATGATAATGAGCGTTTGCTTTCTGACCAATCCCAGCAGAGCAGCTCTCAGAGAGGCGGAGCTTAGAGAGACTGAATCTCCGATGGAAGCGTTTCAGACACTGAGAGGAAAGAGCTGACGCTGCAGTGGAGATTATGAGAGAATTACAGTGTTTTTGACCTTGGATGAATGTGAACCTGTTGAAGGAGACGCCAAAAAGATTTAAAAGAATATCATTAGAAACTGAAGTCTTCAGGGGTAAATCTCATGAAAACTGGCAAGAGTTGTAAACTTTGTTTTTATTAATTTTTGCAAGAAAATTAAGCCTGTTTTTAAGAACCGAAAGATTTTAGTCGCTTGACATTATTTTTATGACAATTAAGTACATGTGAAGCCTCAAATAGCGATCTAGATCGTAACAAAATACTATTGTATATTTTTAATCTTTCAGTTTTTTTAGCTTGTAAGATTGTCCCTCAGAGATGTGTGTTGTAGACTAGAGTTAAAGGGGACATATCAGGAAAATCTGACTTTCTCCATGTGTAAGTGCTATAATCGGGTGCATCTATTAACACAGAAAACGTGAAAAGTGAAACCCAGTAACTTTGTTCTAGTGAGTCTTTCTCTGCAAGCATGTCAAAAAATAAGATCTCGCTCTCCTTCTGACGTATGAAGAGGATCTTATTATAATATTACCGGCCCTTAATCTGCACGTTTACACACACCAGCCGACATTTGGTTTCACAAGCGACAACAGAGACCAGTTCTAACGCAATGATGAAGATCCAGCAAAGCCTGAAACTGTTGTGTGGTTGAGCACAGACGAGCACTGAACACTATTGACCAGAACATGCCACCGCTGTCTTATAAACACCTCAGGAACTGTGGACACTTGTGGAGAAGTTAAACATGATGATGAGATGATCAATGTAACTCCACAACAACTACAGAAATGTCTCCGCTAACATTCAGAAACTCTTCCTGAGTCTCTCCGTAAGGCTGCACTCGCTACTGGTTATTCTGGGATTCTGGATGAGTGAGATTGGCCTGTTCTGTTATTGCCGGAGTTTCTGAAGCTCGTGTAAAGACTCCGCCCTCTTCTGAATGGAGGCGGAGCTAAAGCTCATTTGCATTTAAAGGGACACACACAAAAACGGTCCGTTTTTGCTCACACCCAAAAAGGGGCAAATTTGACAAGCTCTAATAAATGAATCTGGTATTTTGAGCTGAAATTTCACAGAAACATTCTGGAGACACCATAGATTTATATTACATTTACATTACATTTATATTATATCACCTACTGGTGAAAAGGGGCAAAATAGGTCACGGCCTTATTGTTTAGTCTGTGGTTTGTTCTGTGAGCTGCTGAAGTGTGTGTGTGTTCTGTGAGCTGCTGAAGTGTGTGTGTGTTCTGTGAGCTGCTGAAGTGTGTGTGTGTGTGTGTTGAGCTCGGTACGCTCACCCTCCAGTCCTGAGGCTAAATTTAGGTGCTCAAAGGCTAAAGGTCCGTTTCTAAACCCGGGGCTGGTTGTGTAGCCTGTAACGCTGCTCTGTTGTTTGGAAACGAAGGCGATTTGTATTGCTTTTCCTCAAATCCTCTGCTAAGTTAGATCAGGTGAAGCTATTACTGTTCAGAATCTGAGAGCTGAAGTATTAAACTCTGGCATGTAAATCTGTCCTCAACACTTGTCAGATGATCTCGCTAAGAGAGGTGTGCTGTTACACTAGCGGTCAGATTTCATTTTAATGTTTCTGAAAGATCTCTTCTGCTCACCCAGCCTGCATTTATCTGATCAGAATACAGTGAGATATTATTCCAGTGTAAATCATCTGTTTTCTATGTGAATATATAGTGAAGTGTAATTTATTCCTGTGATCAAAGCTGAATGTTCAGCATCATTACTCCAGTCTTCAGTGTCACATGATCCTTCACAAATCACTCTAATATGAGGATTTGATGCTCAAGAAACATTTATGATTATTATCAGTGTTGAAAACTGTCATATTGTATGGTTTTGAATGGTAGTGTTCATCTCCAGGGTCATTTGCATGGTTAAGCAGCATTCACATTGTGCAGAAGATGTCAAAGCTAGTTCCCTTTTTAAATGTAAGCATATAATAAGGTTCTTCCCATTTTGTCTGTGTGTAGATCATCTTTATGGTGGGTCGAGGTTATCTGACCCCTGACCTCAGTAAACTGTACAAGAGCTGTCCTAAAGCTATGAAGAGACTCGTCGCTGACTGCATCCAGAAGACTAAAGACGACCGGCCGCTGTTTCCACAGGTAACATCACTGCAGATCTGCACAGTAACGTTATAAGATTGCGATCTGGATTCAATCACACACATGATCTTATTCCTAAATCACAGTGATTCGGCTCTATGTCTATTAAAGCTTTGATAAATCGGATCACAGTGAACATTCAGATCTGAGTTCTGATCCAGAGAGAGCCGTTGTCATGTATAGGTATAACACAGTCTTTTCAACACACAGTATCATTATTACACTCATTACAATCATCTTACATCATACTTATCGTCTTACAATCATTCAGATAATCACAGAAGTAATGATATAAGTTTATTTTGATCGCTGCCGTAGACATCAGTGTTTCTATCTGAACTATGGAGTAAATCACCTTTTGAAAGTAACTTGACACTTCAAATAATGATTGTATCATTACATCGTTACACCAGTAGGTGGCGACAAGTGACTGATAAAAATGTAATTGTCAATGAATCATTCATTCAAGAGATTCGTTCAAAAACGCTGATTCACCCAGTAATGAAGTGAAGTCTTAATGAGTCATTGAATCATTCATTCAAGAGATTCGTTCAAAAACGCTGATTCATCCAGTAATGAAACAAGTCTTTATGAGTGAGTCAATGAATCATTCATTCAAGAGATTCGTTCAAAAATGCTGATTCATCCAGTAATGAAACAAGTGAAGTCATTGAATCATTCATTCAAGAGATTCGTTCAAAAATGCTGATTCATCCAGTAATGAAACAAGTGAAGTCTTTATGAGCGAGTCATTGAATCTTTCATTCAAGAGATTTGTTCAAAAACGCAGATTCATCCATTAATGAAACAAGTGAAGTGTTATGAGTCAGTGAATCATTCATTCAAGAGATTCGTTAAAAAACGCTGATTCATCCAGTAATGAAACAAGTGAAGTCTTTATGAGTGAGTCATTGAATCATTCATTTAAATTTACACAGAAAAAAGCCTCTGTTGTCTCTGTCAGCTGAATCCTGAAGAAATGGAAAAAAAAATTGCGACATTAATTGACAGTCAATTTTCAGACCTTAAATTATTCTTTACTCTAGTACAATAATTTTACTGTATTTATAAATATAACATAATTTATAATCAGATATATATAATCAGTGCTGATGTAAAAAAAAAAAAGAAAAGAAAAAGAAGTCTTCCAGGTGTACTGAAACAGATATTAAACTTTAAATAATAACCAGCCATTCATTCCCGAGGGTGAAATGTGTAGTTTTTGGCAAAAACATGTAAAATACACTTTCAAACATTTAGATGACCAAACAACTTTTCATAAATATAATGCCATAATGAATATTGAATTTATAATGCATTTTTTTATTGTTGTAGTGCAATGCTCAAGTAGTTATTACTGTCAAAAATTATAAAAATATCAAATTAATATATTAAAATACGTTCTGCATGTTAGTTATTGAAAAAAGATCTGTATCAGTGTCATAAAAAATGCAATATCTGTCCATCTAAAATCTTTATTTAAAACCTTCACATTTCATTATTAGACAATTAATGCCCAGAATAGGTTTACTTTCTGTTGTTATTACTATGATGTATTGTGGAGTAATTGTGATGTGGGTGTAATGTACAGGTGAAACTAACACACAAAATGAGAACAAGAACTACTTGAAATGTTTGGCCACTTATAATATGTGGAAGTGTTTATGATGATCATCTGTGGTTGTAAATGAACTCTGAACCATAAGCGCTTTCTAAACCCATGTTGATGTGATGATGTTTGTCGTCGAGTCTCCTTCATTTATACAGCGCTTTAACAATATAGATGTTTCAGAGCAGCTTTACAGTGATAATAGGAGATTACAGTAACAGAGATTGTTTAGGCTTTACATAGAATAAAGTTATTATCCAGATAAAGTTAGTTTTGATTGATTCTCTTCTGTTGTAAAGATCATTAGTTATTAGCTTAGGGGGCCGCTAACACACACACCGTTCTCACAGGAAGAAAGTCTTTACAGCTTGAGCTCAACAAACCTCCTGTCCTGCCGTAAAAGTTCATCATACATCATTTATTTGTCGCTTCCGCGTGTCCATGTGACCTGGAGTTATTCTGACAAGGTTCAGAGTTTGATCTGTCGTGTGTTCCTGTGTTTCCCAGATCCTGTCCTCCATCGAGCTTCTCCAACACTCGCTCCCGAAGATCAACCGCAGCGCATCGGAGCCATCGCTGCACCGAGTCTCACACACCGAGGACATCAACATCTGCACACTCAAGTGACATCACACTCAGACATCCCAGCACGAGTTCAGGGAACATGGGAGAACATCTGTCCGTCAGCATCCCTCGCTTTCTCCTCAATCCCACAATCACACGCGTGTGTGTGTGTGTGTGTGTGTGTGTGTGTGTGTGAGCGCAGTGCAGCAGGCTGTAAATATTCCCCAAGTGCCAGTGCCGTGTTTTATCCACTTCATGATCACGTGTCTCGCTGTCTCTTTGACTTTGTGTATGTTGCAGAAATCAAAGAAGAGTGGGTATTAACTTTATTATGAAACTTATTAGGGACTCGTTTTTTTGTTTTGTTTTCCAGCTTGTTACTGCTTGTCATGGAGAGTTAACTTGTAAACTTGACAGATTGTTTATCCATTGTATTTTAATAAAATTAAGTTAAATTCACCACACAAACTCTG
This sequence comes from Leuciscus idus, assembly GCA_021554675.1. NCBI lineage: Eukaryota > Metazoa > Chordata > Actinopteri > Cypriniformes > Leuciscidae > Leuciscus > Leuciscus idus. The sequence goes on from CM038644.1 coordinate 1,524,024, forward strand.
TTTTTTTTTTTGCTGATGTGAAGAATAAACATAAATTTCATCTGATGTTTAGTCACAAGCTTTAAACATCCAATCAATTTGGCTCATCCAATCAGGTTTCAGAACCAGAACAATAAATGGTGTATTTGTGGGTAAAACAATATAACGTTACCTGACAGAACCTGCAGATTTTGCGATATATCGTCACATAGATCGATGACTTTTCAACATTTTGCTCTATTAAAGATTCTAAAAATCAATGCGTATGGAACTTTTTCTGAATATGGTACAAAATATGTTGACTATATAATCAGTAATTTAGCCTTTGAGAGTTCATCATTAAGGATTAGGGATGCAAGATATCGGTATCGAAAGGTCATCGGTATACAAAGGTCTTGTATTTTTGTGATATATATAAAAAGGTCTAAATAAACACGTGTAATAGGCTTACCATATAGTACATCAGGACAAAAACATGTTTTGGAACAAGAATTGATGATGTATTTGACTTATTTTATTGATTATTTAAATCTTGAACAAAAAAAAGTTACATAGTGTTCATTTAAAGCAGGATGGATTCTGATTGGATGTCAAAATTTTTATTGTTCATCAAATGAAAATAAATAAATAAAATGGTTCTGAAAGTGATTCCATTCCAACACTGTTGTTCCTCTGTGTCGTTATCATGATAGTTGTGGTGTGGAGTCGCTATTCTTTTACATTTACAACTAAACCTTTATAGTTATAGTCCTTGCTGTGAACTCAATTAATCAATAAACAAACAGCATTTCGGAGTTCCATAAAATGCCCTGTGTTTATACACTACAAAAGCGAGGTAATGAGGTGATGAGGTAAAAGGTAATGATGAGGTAATGAGGTAAAGTGAAGGAAAGTAGCAGAAATCCTCTGGGAATGCGGTGTTCTCATGAACAGCCACTAGAGAGCGATGAAGGATCGAGCGTTGACTATTATTTTTTATTATAATTTTTTGCCACTTTTGGGGCCCTTAACATGCTCAAAAACTCTTGAAATTTTGCACACACGTCAGAACCTGCG
>CM038644.1:1530058-1627558 GCA_021554675.1 Leuciscus idus
AATAATAATTAAATAATACCCAGCGATCTTCGAATATTATTTTTGCTTGAAATGCCCATCCCTATTGTGCTTTCAAGAAATCTTCTTCCATCAATTTATTCACTGAGAAATCACTGAGAAAACATCATGTAACAGAGTGAGTTGATATAATTCAGCATATGACAGTCCTTGTGCTGGCGCTATAATAAAACACACATTTTTCACACTCTTCATCAATATATAACGCTTTTCTTGGTCTCGAATAAATATGCTGTTGCTCATGATATATCACACATTTCATGGACAGATAATTACAGACAGAAATACAGAGCTCTCAATCACACGACTTACCGCTGGCCTTCCACACGTGAACTGATAGTTGCGACAGAGGGCGCACACAGCACAGAGAACCAGCCAGCCAATAGGAAACCCTGTTAACCCTTATTCTATCCAATCATCTTTCAGTGTGATTATTTAATAGAAAGCATTTGTCGTTAGGGAGCCGTACTCCCCCTGGATCAAGTGTTGCAGCGGTTGGAGGAGTATGGTTTCAGGTTGAAAAGGGGAAAGTGTAAATTCTTGGAAAAGGAAGTCATTTTCCTGGGACACAAAGTGGATGCCACTGGTATTCATCCAGTTTCCGAAAAAGTCCAAGCAGTTCAAGATGCACCAAGACCAACGTCAGTAACAGAGCTGAAAGCATATTTGGGACTGTTGAATTTCTATAACAGGTTTCTGCCAAACTTCTCAACAACTGCTTGCTCCATTACACAGGCTTTTGAAGAAGGACGTCCCCTGGTGTTGGAAAGAGGAGCAAGAGGAAGCCTTTAAAAAATCCAAAGAGTCACTGCAGTCTAACCATGTGTTAATCCACTATGATGAGAAAAAATAATTAGTGCTTTCTTGTGATGCATCAGCGTACGGTGTGGGAGCCGTGTTAGCACATTGTATGGCAGATGGAACTGAGAGACCTATTGGGTTTGTATCATGAACACTTACAGTAGCAGAAAAAAACTACTCACAGCTGGAGAAGGAGGGTTTAGCTGTAGTGTTCAGGGTAAAGAAATTTCATAAGTATCTGAATGGCCGTAAATTTGTGATCTGTACAGACCATAAACCTTTACTAAGTTTACTGAATGAACTGAAAGCTGTGCCACAGATGGTCTCTCAAAGAATTATGAGATGGACAGTGATGTTGGGGGCAGATGAGTATGTCATTTCTTACAGAGCTGGACAATGGAAATGCCAATGCCCTCAGTCGTTTTCCTGTTTCAGAGATTCCAGAAAAAGAATCAAGGGAGGATTTTGTCTTGATGTTGGACAGCGTTGTTAGTCCTTTGACGACATCAGAGCAAATCAAGCACTGGACAACTCGAGATCCTGTCCTCTCTAGAGTGCGTGAGTATGTGCTTGAAGGTTGGCCTGATCACAGTAATACAAATGAATTGTACCTTATAAACAGAGACAACAAGAGCTGAGTGTTCTAGACGGGTGTGTGTTGTGGGGAGTCCGCTTCATCATTCCAGAGCAAGGACGTCGGGGTTGCTGGAACAGCTACATCAATCTCACCCAGGTATGTCAAGGATGAAAGGTCTGTCCAGGAGTTACCTGTGGTGGCTAAATTCAGATGCTGACATTGAGGCCCGAGTAAAAGATTGGCATTCCTGAAATGATGGTGTCTGATAATGCTCAGTGTTTTGTGAGTGAAACGAGCAAAAAATTTATGTCTAGGAATGGAATAACACATATTACTTCTGCTCTGTATCATCCATCATCCAATGGTCTTGCTGAGTGGGCAGTCCAAACTTTTAAGGACCTCATGAAAAAAAGTTCTGTGAACACTATGGAGACCAAATTGCACAGAGCATTGTTTAGTTATCGTATTACACCCCAGTCTACCACAGGATTGTCACCTGCAGAAATGATGATGGGGAGGAAATTGCGATGCACCCTAGACAAAATGCACCCTGACTTCACCAGCAAAATTGAATTGAAACAACAAGTTCAAAAAGAGCAACATGAGCAACATTCAAAATCTCGCTATTTTGAAGTAGGAGATATACACTAGGAACTTTAGGTATGGACTAAAATCGGTGCAGAGAGTAATTCAGGAAATCACAGGACCAGTATCCTATAAAGTAGAAATAAGAAGTGCCCAAGTAGTGCGACGTCATGTTGATCAATTATAAAAACCCTGTGTGTTCAACCCTACGATACTGATGTTGTGTCAATGGATGCTTATATTAAAATGCCAGAATCACTCAGTACGTCGACAACACTTGAATCAATTCCAACTGTAGATAACCGGGAGCCTGAGAGTTCGAAATCTGGATGTCAAAGAAATCAATTGCCAGATTCACCCAGTGCTTAAAAAATGCCTGAATTGACTCATACCTCAGATGGAAAGGAGCCTGAGAGTGCATCCTCTGGATGTCTACGACATTCAGTAAGAGAGAAGAAACCACCAGTATATCTTAAAGACTTTGTGACATAAGAAATAGTGTCATCAAAAAGCATTACAACCTATTGAATTATGAATGTTATGAATTGCATGATTAAAAATAAATAAATAAATCATCACTGTAAAATTGTATTGGAAGATTTTGTGTCTTGGGGAAGGATTGCCTCTGAGTTAAGTGGAAGGGAAATGTTGTATGTTAAGGGTGGTATTGGGTTGTCCAGTAGGGGGCGGTGGCGCACTGTGTTTGTGGGCTGTAGCACTGTTAAAAGCAGAGAAGAACGTGCAGTGTGAGTGTGCTTTTGGTGTGTATTGCTGGCTACAGAGATGAGTCCTAATAAAAAGAGACCATCCAGAAGTTTCCATTGAGTTTTCCTTGGTATCTACGATACAACAGAAGACATCCCCGATGTGTCAAAATGGGTATTAAACACAATAAAACGAGGTTACTCGCTGCAGTACGCTCGCAGGCCGCCAAGCTTTCATGCTGTGGTCGAAACTTTGGTGAGGAGCAACGTAGCTCACGTCCTCCGCACCGAAGTGCTAAGTCTAATAGCGAAAGGGGCTGTTGAGACAGTTCCCCCGCCATTACGTGAGTCAGGCTTTTACAGCCATTACTTCCTCGTCCTGAAAAAGGACGGCGGTCTCAGACCCATCCTAGATCTCAGACACCTGAAAAAGGCCCTCATGAGACGGCCATTCAGGATGCTAACGACCAAACAAATCCTTGCGCAAGTTCGTCCAGGGGATTGTTTTTTCTCAGTGGATCTGAAAGATGCTTACTTTCACATCCAAATAGCCCCCCATCACAGGCCATTCTTGAGATTCGCCTTCGAGGGTCAGGCTTATCAATACTCGGTCCTGCAATTCGGGCTGTCCCTGGATCCCTGCACATTCACGAAGTGCATAGATGCAGCTCTTTCCCCCCTGAGACAACGGGGAATGAATTTTGAATTACCTCGACGACTCAGTCGGAGGCCGAATTAATAACCCACAGATCCTGGCTCCTTGGCCACCTAGAATGCCTCGGGCTCAGGATCAATGTTTCCAAGAGCATGCTGCTCCCCAGCCAGCGTATAACCTTCCTGGGGACAGTAATCGATTCTGTCCAAATGAGAGCTTGGCTCAAGCCAGACCGTGCTCTATCGATTCAGCAGCTAGCGGCTTTGTTCAAAGCAGGCTCTTGCGTTTCAGAGGGCACTGGGCCTGATGGCCTCAGCATCATCAGTACTCCAACTGGGCCTACTGCATATGCGTCCCCTTCAGCGCTGGTTGAAACCCCGAGTCCCGGCTCGTGCGTGGTGACACGGCAACTTACGCATCAATGTGAGCCACGGCTGTATCAGAGCCCTGGCCCCTTGAAAGGTCACCGGCTGGTACCAGTCTGGTGTGAACATGGGTGTGATCTAAAGGAGAAAAGTGATTTCAGCAGACGCCTCCAACCTAGGTTGGGGAGCTCTGTGCGAGGGCAAGCCTGTCTCCGGCCTCTGGTCAAGCTATCGCCTACATATCAACCTGGCGGGTCACCATGTCTTGGTTCGGACAAACAACATGTCAGTGGTGTCCTATATAAATCGCCAAGGCGGTACCAGGTCCTTCAACCTGTACACCATGGCCAAACACCTGCTTTTATGGGCTCACGCCAACCTGCGCTCACTGAGAGCGGCGCATGTGCCAGGCATACTGAACCAGTGTGAAGATATGCTATCACGAGGCAATGTTCCCCCAGAGGAATGATCTCTCCACCCAAAGATGGTTCAACTGATCTGGAGTGTCTTCGGCAGGGCAGAGGTAGACCTCTTCGCCTAAAAAGACAACTCTCACTGCCCAACATTTTTATCAAAGGACAGGGATGCGCTAGCCCACAAATGGCCCAGCCTCCCACTTTACGCATTCCCTCCGGTCTCGATGCTCCCTCAGGTCATCGAACGGATCAGGGAGCACAAGTGTGCGGTCCTACTGCATTGTTATTGTTATTATTCTCAGAGATTTTGCTGTATCTGTGTTAATATTCACAGTTTTGCTGTATCTGTTATTATTCTCCAGGTCCTTCAAGCCTGATTTCGTCCTGGTCCGACAGCACGCCTACAGCATGGCTCAGAATGAAGACTTCAGGAACATGATCATCGGATTGCAGTACGCCGGGATCCCGAGCGTCAACTCACTCGAGTCCTATTAGTAATAGGTTAGTACTACAAATTAGTACTACAACTATTGTAGTAATTAAATATTTGCTTAGCTCGCTCTGTTATATTGTAGATCATTAAACCGTAACGCTGCCTCAGAAGTCCGTCTGAAGTCAGATTCGTGAGGATTACTCAACGCATTTAATAAAAATCTCAAAAATGTTTTGCATGTTATTTTAATCAGATTGGGTTTGTCTATAATTGTTAGCTGACTCAAGTTCTACTTTTGTCACCATTTTCACCCACACGGATTCTGTGTTTTGTTGCAGTTCGCTCAGCTGATCAGCATCTACAATAAACTGGGAGCGGATAAATTCCCTCTCGTTGATCAGACGTTCTACTCGAACTACAGGGACATGGTAAGATCAGAAGCACCTCGCTTTCATTCCCTTCAGCCCAGAGACCCGTCCACATGCAGGAGAAACACTCAGCGCTTCTCTACTGGATATAACAACAATAAACCCCCTAAAAATTGCATTTATTTTAAAGTGTCCTTAATTATACATTTAAGTACTGAGAAATATTAATCAACAACACGTACTAGGGTTTGGTTAATGGTGAGTTACATGTAATTACGCATCATTTATTGTCATTACTACATGTAACATATGCAACGGTCCCTGTCAAAAATAAAGTGTTACCGAGTTTTACTTTAAAGTAAATTTTGAATCATTACGTTTTAATAATCTTTTGTCGTGCTTTAAAGAAGTGCACTGATTTTAATGTGTTGACTAACATACTGAAGCAAATGTAAAGTACGTGATTATAATTTTAACTGTAGTGTGTAATTTGACACTGCATTTAAAGTTAATAAAATTGCAACTTCGTCATTACAATTGTGTAGTTACGAATATCTTTAAATGCATGCCATACAAGTTTCAATAGAAATAACATTAAAATATATTTTAGTTTAGCATAAATGCTTGTTAGTACGTTCAGCAGGAACTTTAACCATATTTCACTAGAAGTAATTATGATATAATGATGTACTGAAGTCCGACTTGAGCACTTTGACAGAAATTAATCTAATTGCATTTAATATTATGTAAATTTAAACTACAATTCATTGCAATTAACATGTTAAACATTTGAAAACGTTACACTAAGTTCAAACTTTTAAAGTATATTATTTCTGTAATTAAAAGTGTACTTTAAGTTTTTGCTGTCGTAGTAAATGTTTCTCACTTTGGATGACACGTCTGCTAAATGAATAAATGTGAGCATAAATAAGTTATTAAAACATTTTCTCAGGAGAAAGTAGGTTTATATTATATGAGTATTATTGTTCATCTTTTTAGTACTGCATGAAAATCAAGATTATCTCAAACTAAAGCCAGACTTCACCTGCTTTTGTTTGCATTCAGTGGCGCCTTCATAAACACACTGCGTTTCAATATAAATCATCTCTGCAAAATCTTGAACAGATTTCCGCATTGTGAAAGCAAACTATGTTGTTTATGTGGTTTCTGGTGGCATCTTGATATGATATTTCCTGTTGTTGGATGTTTGCTGTTGACTCTCAGTGTAGGTCAGCTGTGCACAAGAATCCACAATGACTGTTCGACCAGTTTGCAAATTTCTGTTACAAAATGTCTTAAAATGATATTTTTTCAGTTTTTAACTCTATGCTCATCAGATTCAGAACACAAAAGTGAAAAGCACTTTTCAGGCATTGCCATTAACAACATTTCAATTTATCAACATGCTAACATACATTTCCCATAAAACACACACAGATGCTTTTTACACACAGAACTCTTTAATAGTTAATTGCATATTTATCTCCATGGAAACAGTGTTTTGCATGAATTTGTTGACTGTCCTGAGGAGCGAATTCATTTAAAAATCAATGCCGTAGAAGCTGATGAACATTAATGCAATCTAAGCATACTGGAAAGCAAAACATCAAACTTGTACACTGACGAATGGACTTGTGCTTTTGGTCTTCAGGGTGTCATTTTAACTGTTCACAGGGATACAAACCAGGAAAATATAATCAATGCATCAATGAATCATAACAGAAAAAACAATCGCTTACATTCAGTAATTTAATGGTAATTCTTTATAATTTGTCATTGTTAATATTAGGGCTGGGTAAAATTATCAGTTTCTCGATTTTAAAGGAACCAATGTCGATTTTTAAATCCCAGAATCGATCGTCAACACAGTTTTTAGTCGATGAATGAACAGAACTTTGTATCGCTTTGTTACCTTTGATATGAAATAATGTTTCAGATTTTAAATCCTGTAATTTTCAGCAGTAAATTGAGTCAATAAATGTGTGTTTTAATGTGTGTGACGGATGAACCGATCATCTCTTCATCTTTACTACTAGTTACAGCAGCAAATAAACATCAATGAACATCAGAAGGAATGTTGTTGAAAGATACAGAACAACTTCCTGAAATCAGTCATGTCTCATAATCCATCAGTCAGTGTTTCAACCGCAGAAAGACCTCAATAAAACTGTAGCACTACTCATCTGTCCTGTAGTCAGCTATTAATGATGGGATATTATTCTGAAGAGTTGAGGATGATGACAGAATTTAAATGTTGAACTATCCCTTTAAAAAAGTGTAGTGCTATTTTATCATTTATATCTGCAAAGCAATTCAGTGCGAGAATGCAGTGAACTAAACTAAGCTAACCTAAGCTAAACTAAACTAAACTAACCTAAGCTAAGCTAAGCTAAGCTAACCTAAGCTAAGCTAAGCTAACCTAAACTGAACTAAACTAAACTGAACTAAACTAAACTAAACTAACCTAAGCTAAGCTAAGCTAAGCTAAGCTAAGCTAAGCTAACCTAAGCTAAGCTAACCTAAACTGAACTAAACTGAACTAAACTAAACTAACCTAAGATAAGCTAAGCTAAGCTAAGCTAAGCTAAGCTAACCTAACCTAAGCTAAGCTAACCTAAGCTAAAGCTGCTGCATCACATGCTTAAATGAACACAATTTCGCAATCAGCAGGATTTATTGTGAACGACCACAACAACTATTGCAAAACATGAGCGTTGCTTCATAATAGAGAGATATAGACACAGTAGCTTCCTTAACTCCTGCACATTTTTATTTAATGTTTACACTTTGAAAACATTTTATTACTTGTTAAAAATATCTCATTAAACTACAGCAAGCCAAAATTATGCAGATAAATTGTAACATGCTAAAGATTAATTTGGAAGTGTAAATGTGGAAAAGGCCCATGCTGCATCTTCCTGATTTCTTCAGGCATTAAAGATCAGGTGAAAATGGTATTTTTGCCCATAAACCCTTTTTTATAAAATAATTCACTGAATTGCTTTTTTTTAGATAGAAAATCAAATGACCCAAAAGAAACAATGTGTCGTCATATGAAAGCATTACAGTAATATGACATGCTAATTATCCAATGCAATTATGCAAATTATTCTGGGTGGTTGCAGGAGGTTACAGGCCTTGCTTGTGTTCAGATTTGATCAGCATCAAGCAGCTTCTTTCACACTCAGACTCAGTGGTGCTCTGGGGCTTCAGACGTCAGACGTGTGTGTGGTTTGCAGACGTCAGGCGTGTGTGTGTGTGTGTGTTTGTGTGCGGTTTTTGGCCGTTCCTGTGTACCAGTTGCAGGAGCCGTCGCTGTGTCTGATGCAGGCGAACTCATGATGTGGCTTTGACCATGAGGAAGACCAGTCGTCCAACACACACTCGCTCTTAGAGCTGAGCTGACAGGGCTGGTCAGTGCAGCTGGAGATCTGCAGATCCATTCACAGATTAATATATTACAATACAATTATAATATACCAGTTCTGGTAGTTAACTGTTAGTAAACTGGTAGTAAAACCAGTTATGGTTTTGTTCACTCAGACCTTCATAAATCAAGTGTAACTGTTGTTTTTCTGTTCAGCCTTGTTAGTCACATGTCTTTTGTTTTCCCGCCACTCATCCGTTGCCATATCTACCATCATTAGTTCATTATCATCACCTGTATCTTGTCAATCATTTTCATCTGTGTCACCTGGTTTGTGTTCATCAGTGTCTGTATTTAGTTCCCTCTGTTCAGTCAGTCTTGGTCCGTTCTCATCTACGTAACGTCACAACCTGTGTGTGTATCCTGCCTTTTTGTATCGCTTGAGTTATATTTGTAAGTAAACACTTTGTATTGGAGCCTTCTGCCTTCCTCGTCTTCTTCTGCCTGCACACACCCTGACATCAAGTCTATGTCAGGGTTAGTGATGGCCAAATGAAGCGTTTCGAAGCATTATTGCTTTCTGATACAATTGTGTCGAAAATGGTTAATTACTCGAAGCTTCATTCATATAGAAATTGCAGCACCATCTCCTGGTGAAGTAAATGTAATGCAACAAAGCTGACAACCATAAAATGCAAGTAGACTTATATGTTAACGCCCCGTTTATTACGTGTTTACCGAGGCGATCAAAGCTGAAACATTGTTAGGGCTGTGAAACTCATTTATGTAGGTGAATTTTACAGATACTGATGAATTTCATGTGTTCACCTTGATAATAAAACATTAAGCATGATGTGTGTGTGTAATTATTTCTTTAGACAAGGACAGAAGATCAGACCAGCTTAAAAAAAGTTGGAAACCATCACAGAAATACTAATGGTTTCTATTAAAATACCAATAGGAACCATTGGCTTTTACCATTTAAACCACTACAGAATTATTTTTTGTAGTGTGTTTGGGACATATTCCATTAGGATTTAATGTATGGAAGTAAAATAATGTCAAATGTTTTTGAAATAAAAAGCCTGTTGAACTGCACTACTTGAAAAAAAATAGGCCTTACATTAACCATGCTTGCATTTTAATGCATTGTATTTTTAGGGCTTGCATTTTTATGGGCTGAAATTCAACATGGTTGAATATTTAAGCTGTGAATATTTCAATTAAAAACATTTCAAACACATTTTCATTATTAAAAATTCAATAATCCATATTCACCTTTCATATTTCACTTCCAAAATATTCAAACTGATTAAAAATACAACCTATAATATTCAACAGGCATTTTTCGGTCCATTTTATTTCGCTTTGCAAATTCACTTCCACAAATTCAGTGGTTCAAATTCGACAGTAAATTCAACATTGACATCCAGGAACTGCAGGAAAAGCAGTAGATTGCCGAGCATACTCTCCATCTGCTGTTAGTCGACCTCACCAGCAGGGGGTGCAAGCGCGTGTTGTTGACGAAGACCAGCAACAGTTAGAAGAGCAAGCCATTCATTCATAAAATGAAAATGATTATCTGTGTCAGTATATAGGCCTATATGCGGAAAAGATGATAAAGACACAAAAGGTGTGTTTATGTTTCATTCAATAACTTCATTGTTACTTTCCCTGTGTAGCCTACATGTCATCAGCTTTATCTACAATGAACAGGATTATAATCGGTTTCCCTCAATACCTCATACTCAAGGATTCCCCTTCTGTCTCGGGACAAAACGCTTAACGTAGCTTTATGGACTAATACAGTGATATAAAAGACCAAACTCGCACCTTATTGGTAATGTAGGCTGTAGGCTACAGGCAAGCAGATGGACTCAGAATATGAACTTAACGCGCAAAGTTTCATGCAGAACGTTTCGTGATATACTGGCACAAAATCAACACTTGATCAGTTAATACTAACACTTTCTTTTCTCTCTCTCTCTCTCTCTCTCTCTCTCTCTCTCTCTCTCTCTCTCTCTCTCTCTATATATATATATATATATATATATAATAGTATAGTATATAGTATAGTAGGCTGCCTACGTGTATTGCATTAGTTTAAACTGGAAAGAGTCATAGCACTTGCATATTGTTGTCCTCCTATTGTTAGTTGACCTGTAAATCGCTTTGGATAAAAGCGTCTGCTAAATGACTAAATGTAATAAATGTAAAATTGGCTTGACATTGGACATTCGCACATTTAGGGACCGTCTCCAAAGTTGCATACAACATTATACACGTTTCTAACTTCAATAGCAAACTTTAATTTATTTGAATAAAAAATCCAAAGGGTGCGCAGTATGCCTGACACTACATGAACACTTTACAGTTGGTTTTATGACTGTAAGTCGTTCTATTCAAATGCTATTGAAGTTAGAAACGTGTATACCAATGTCGTATACACTTTAGAGACGGTCTCTAAATGTGCGAATGTCCAACGTCAAGCCAACTTTATGCCAGTCACTGGGAAACGCTCAGCATTAAACTTTGCGCGTTATTCGGAGTCCATCTGGAGCTGGACTTGCGTTTGGTTTTTAATATCACTGTATTAGTTATATTAGCTACGTTAAGCGTTTTGTATGTCCAGCAGGGGAATCCTTAAGTATTGACTTGACTTGACTTGACTATTGAGGGAAACCCCATAAGGCATGCAGCACATTGCCACAATATAAAGTTAAGGCAACTAAACAACCAAGAGAAATATATATCAACCTCAAAAATGTAACATTGGATCTGTATCCGCATCGGGGAATAACATTATAATCTCGTTCACGGTAGAGAAAGATGCATGTATAGGCTACACAGGGAAAGTAACCGTGAAGACACTGAATTTAACATAAAACCGCCTTCATAATAATCACAAATACACTTACATTGCTGTAAATGAGTTTTATGAATGAATGGCTTGTTCTAGCTGTTGCTGGCTTCGTCAACAACACGCGCTTGCACCCCCTGCTGGTGAGGTCGACTAACAGCAGATGGAGAGTATGCTCGGCAATCTACTGCTTTTCCTGCAGTTCCTGGACGTCAATGTTGAATTTACTGTCGAATTTGAACCACTGAATTTGTGGAAGCGAATTTGCAAAGCGAAATAAAATGGACAGAAAAATGCCTGTTGAATATTATAGGTTGTATTTTTAATCAGTTTGAATATTTTGGAAGTGAAATATGAAAGGTGAATATGGATTATTGAATTTTTTATAATGAAAATGTGTTTGAAATGTTTTTAATTGAAATATTCACAGCTTAAATATTCAACCATGTTGAATTTCAGCCCATAAAAATGCAAGCCCTAAAAATACAATGCATTAAAATGAAAGCATGGTTAATGTAAGGCCTATTTTTTTTCAAGTAGTGCAATTCAACAGGCTTTTTATTTCAAAAACATTTGACATTATTTTTCTTCCATATTAATGCCCCCACCAATAGAACCCAACACATATCAGTAGAGACTCACAGAGACCACTATAATTCCCATTACAACCAATAAAATTCTCATGAAAACCATTAAATCCAATAGAATTTCGGTAATGGTTTCTATAGTTTTTTTTTTTTTTAGCAGGGCAGTATCATGTGTGAAAGCTTTATCTTGTTTAGCTGTGGGAAGCAGAACTCTTAACTTGTTAACTGGTGGGACTGATATTTTTGTATGTTGAAAAGGATGTGCTTGTGTAACTGGTTGTACTTGTATAATGTAGCCAGAGGGTTTTTGAAGTTTCTGTCTTTGATGCATATTTTTATGCAACAATGTTCATATGTTCTCTAATTAATAATAAAAAAATGTGGCAGAGGGTGTGCTTTGGGTACATGCAGAAGGCTTAGACAAAGTGTTCATTAAATGGTATGGTTTTTATTCAGAAATATTATTTTCTTTGTCTTTGGTGAAAGGTGATATCTTTTTTTTTTTAAACAATTTCACCAGCTTTAGAGACACCGACTACTGCAACCCACAGTGTTGCCATGGTTTGGCTTCACTTTTATAAGAAATACAGCCGCCAGGTTTCAAACCTGTCAACACTGGATTGGGCTGTCAAAGCAGTCAGGTGGTTCACTACAGGAGTGAACCAGTGTGTTTGCTTCAGAAGTCATTTTCACGTGACTAGTGACGTAATGATACAAGCTCCGAAGCAGTGGTTCATTGCAAGGACCGTTCGAGTTTGAAGCAAGCTTCGGAGCGTCGGTGTCAGACGTAACATCACTAGTCAGGGTACTTTTGGACATTGAAATTAATTAGTGAACGAGTTAGTATTCTAGAATTGTTTAACTGCTCACTTAAAAATGTTGGGTTAAAAATAACCCAACGAGTAACCCAACTATGGGGTGGTATAGCACCTTCCCAACTGTGGGCTATTTTAACCCAAAGCATTGGGTTATTACTGGAAATTTCCCAACGATTTGAAAAAATTACCCAACATTTTTGGAAAATAACCCAACACAATGGCCCAATATGTGTAACAAAAACGGTTAGGTTTAAAATTATCCCAACGTTTTTTACTGTGTATGATACAAAACATAAAACACATTTCATTTCAAGGTTTCATTTCATCTTTACAGAGTTGTCGTAATGTTTGGATCATTATCAGCTGGGTTTAAATAAATGTAGGGATACCGATACCAGCCGATACCGATATACTGATAAATCTAAATCCAAGTTTTTATATAATTTTTGAGAGCCTGATTACAAAAAGTGAAAAGTCAAAACTTTAAACAAAAGTCTGACCCTTAAAATCCATGTCCAAAACAAACAATTATAATGATGTTTTCATTATAATTTTATGTAGCCTTTATGACAGACTTGTGTTGCACTTTACTGTATTTTCCTTTTTTGAAGTGATTTGAATCATATTTCATGCAACTCAAAACCATCATGGTGAACAGTGCGCATCTGAAGTGTTTCAGCTGAAGGAAATAATAAATTATTTAATATATCGGACAATTTTTTTTATTGGGCCGATAACAATAACATCAAAAATGAACATATGGTGGCCGATATTTCGTGCATCTCTAAATAAATGTGTTCCTACCTTGCAGTCACAGCCCTTCTGATATCTGTATTTGATGTTGTTTTTCTGCATTAAGGAGAGACTGTGCCAGCTCATATTGAGGTCGCACATTGTAATGAAGAGTCTGTCATACATGTCCACATATCCTAAGAGACAGAAAACATATTGTATATTTCATTTTTGTTTAATATTCCCTGAGGTCCACTCATAATGTTAGTCAGTGTTTCCTAATCCCTGTTAAATTAGTGAAGAGTCCCCCTAAAAAACTCTTTAATGTGGATCTCTCTGAACTCGATTTAGTTTCGCAGCATCATATAGCTGGAGCTGCCTGACATTTTGATATAAAAAAGTCATAAAACACATTAAAACAAACCAGGGAACATGTCATGCAGCAGACGGCAAGCCACATACAGCGGAGTCTTGGGTCATCGAGCAGTAAATAAATGCTCTGCTTGAGCTAGTGATTGATTATTATTAATTATTAAAATTATTAAATTATTAAAAAAATGATTACGTTATAAAAGCATTTTAGAGTAAATCAGAAGTAAAAGTGTGTGCTCTAAATACTCAAGCACACTAGTCTAACCTAATAGACTACATCACGTAGTGTATGTGTACGCTCTAGGTGTGTTTCTGTAAAGTGATGGACATACTCGATTATGTCAGATCGCACATAACTGTCACTATCTAAACTTAAATGGTTGTAATTCAAGAATGCTTTGGAATATAGACCATTTGGTCTTGTTTTAAAAAGGCCCTCAGCAGATTATTGCTGATGTGAAAGTTATGGAAGTTTAATGTAAATCAAATGTACTGTACTAAAAAAAAATATATGTTGGTGGTATTTTTTACTATAAAATTACTATCAAAAATCAAATAAAATCAAAACCACATATCTAACAAAGTTGTGTTCCAAATTTGAAGTTAATATCACAAAAATGTAAGTTCCTATGAGATTTTGTTTAAACATTGTACCAAAATTCCATAATTTGTAAAAAAAAATTGATGCATTCTCCTGTAACAAATTAATAATTTTTGTCCAAATATTGCTTCTATCACAAAATAGTCACCAAATATGGAACCTTGAGACTCAGACCTTTCCGACGATATGTGTTGTGTCAAGATTAGAAAAGATTCGATAATAAAGTAGTAAAAATACATTTTGTAATATGAAACCTGACTCCGCCCGCTAGGGGAGGAGCCTGCTAAAAGAATTTAAAGAACCATTTCCATGGTAAGGCAACGTCCAATTTCAAAATAGTTTTCACAGGATGAATTTCTGAGTTTGTAAGCTTTCGAATGTTGCCTAATGTTGCTGTTCAATATAACATACATGCATGACCCGTAGCAGATCTATACAGGTGGAGCTGGGGAAGGTGGAGGGTTTCTGAAAGATGTTACAGTAAACACTGACCAAGCATTTGAAGGTTGAGCATCGAGCTCATTGGCTACTGATACAGCAGGAACCAATCAGCTGAGCCCTATAGATAACGATGTGATTGCAAGCAGATTGAGTTAAGGGCCGATCAGACAGAACTTTGTATTTACCTGAAAGCAGATGCTGGCCGTTTCCAAGTATGGCCCCACACATTCTCTCAAATGTATAGGCATGCTTGATTTGCTTTATTCTTTCAGAAGAACCTTTGAACACCTGCAAAACCATGATTTTGTAAAACCATTGTTTGTATAGTATACTGTAGCAGTGTATTGGATTTTTTGCAGATCCACTATTTAAAAATAATTCAAAAAAAAAGTAAAAAAAAAAAAAAAAGAGTCTCTAGCGACGGACGCTACAGAAACACGCTTCGTGAAGCTTCGAATCCTTTGTTTTGAACCAGTGATTCGGAGCGTGTATCAAACCGCCAAAGTCACGTGATTTCAGCAAAAAAGCTTGGCAATTGTTGTATTACAAATGTATTAAATGTTTAATTTAGGTTTCCACTGCAATAGTATATAAACTGATAAAGTTTAGTAGACTGATTACAGATGATTATTGAGTCTCCAGCAAGAGTCTCCTTTCCTGCCAGTCCTGTTTTCTCTATTGTGTTTTAAATGAGTCAGATCACTGAGATTCTCACCTTTCAGAGCCTAAATGGCTTTCGGAGCCCCTGGCCTAGACGTCGAATTGTTAGGTTGATTGGATTAGCTGTAGGGGAGACTTTCACCTTTTGTTTTTAATGGCTCTGGGATGGCTCTTGGAACCGGAGTTCCTGGCCAGTATCAGCATTTGAATAAGTTATGCTGATTCAATTGGACTGGTAGCGCTCTCAGAGTAGGGTGTGTTCCTACTTCATTTGCATGCTTTGTTCAGAGACTCCGCCTCTATGTAATCCCTCCCCCTTGGAATGTATATAACTACAATGCATACTGTATTAGATTTAGAATGTTGGACGAACCGCAGCCATGCTCAATAAAGAATAACTTCTGTTTGAACGCGATCCCAACGTCTCCTGGTCTTGCTTCGATGAAGGAATAAAAGTTTACAACACAATGATTTCGAAGCTTCACGATTCGTGTTTCCAAAGCATATGTCACACGTTCATGTATAGGCCTATGTGTTGACAAGAACCCCAAAAAGACTGTAACTCTCCATTTAAATCATGGACTATTCTGGGGTGTGTTTCCCGTACAACGCCGTAACTCGCTGCCTATAGTACGATGCATCGTTGAAGAAATCAACTAGATAGTCACGACTGTTTCCCAAATATATAAATATATTGTCGCAAATTGGTCATTCAACCACGTTGGATGATGACGTCACGCAGTTAGGAGTAATAATACTTTTAATGAATCTGTTTGAGATCGAATTAATGCGAGATGTTTTACTATAAATCATGAACATCTGAGGAATATTTCAAATTTTTCTCAGTTATTTTGTTTTATTACCAGATTCAATCATAGGCTCGTTCACACATGCGCACTCTTCAACAACGACGCTTTAAATCTCTTGACAAACTAAAAGACGTAAATGACATTTGTATGTGTTCTAAATAAAATATATAGATTGTCCTGAATTTCAGCTTGATTATTTTGCTCAAGATAAGGATTTATTGAGTCCACATGTTATGCAAACAAGAAACTCTGTCATTCCAAACACACAACTTTGCGATGCTATTTGCGAATGTTCATTAGAACGATGGTTTCGAGAAACACTGACTCGTTGAACTGCTGATAACGATGGAACTTGCGACTGTAGTTGGCTAACGATGCTTTCGGGAAACACACTCCTGATTTGGATGTCAGGCCAATCTGTCCCAGGAAAAGCATGCGGAAATCAGATCATTTTAATCAGATTATTTGTCAGATCAAAAAATCAGATCATTATAATTCCCAGCAGAACATTTATATGATCATCAATACTTTAGCTCACCTTCTTCACTTTGATGTTATATTGAACTTCTTCCATTCCATCTTCATTTCTCTCTCTGGGTATGTTCTTCTTCCCAGTTACCTCAGCTCGCATTACTAATGGGAAAATAATCAGTTGTTATATAGCGTATGATTCTGAGCGCATTAGTCAAGTCACCTTCATTTATATAGCGCTTTTAACAATATAGATTTTTGCAAAGCAGCTTTACAGTGATAATAGGAAATTACAGTAACAGAGATTGTTTTGGCTTTACAGCAGCTCTAGAATAAAGTTATTGTCCAGCTAAAGTTAGTTTTGTACCATTACAAGTAGTTCACTTCCATTGCAAAGATCATTAGTTATTAACTTAGGGGGCCGCTTACACGTCACTGTTTTAACTGAAAACAGAAAACTTTTAATGCGTTCTGGCCATTCATTTGCACGAAAACAGTGTTTGGTGGCACGAGAATGGAAACTTTAAATAGGTTCCAAGGTGCAAGTTTTTAAAAAAAAATTCTAAAACGTTATCATCTCCGTGTAAACTTCAAAAACGTGAATCTGTGAAAACGCAGACTGCGTGCACATGCGTATTACGTGTTTAGTCTATTATGTTAAAAGAATCATTTCAGGCAGTGTCAAATAACAGTTCAGAATGTAGTTGTGTCATAGAAGGGAATCACCTGTGTCTTACAGAATTGATTCTCTTATTGATTCTTAAATGTCCTTTAATACCTTAAAAAATCAATTACTAAATATAGTCCAGCTAGATGTACCTAAAACATACTGTAGCTGAAAAGGTTACGGTGGGAATCCGATACTTAAGGTCAGGAATCGAATACTTTATATAAAAATACAATTTTGATTCTATTTACTGTATTGGCTCAGTGAAAGCCACAGGCATCTGCATGTCTGTACAAACTCATGCCAGTCATTCCATGCCTGATTATCCCAGAACAAGGACTGGAATGCCAAAGCAACTCTGACGCACGGAAACTGGGATCCAAAACTATTCTCAGTTAGTTAGATCCAAAACTACTCTCAGTTAGTTAGAGATCCAAAACTATTCTCAGTTAGCTAGATCCAAAACTACTCTCAGTTAGTTAGAGATCCAAAACTATTCTCAGTTAGCTAGATCCAAAACTACTCTCAGTTAGTTAGATCCTAAACTACTCTCAGTTAGTTAGAGATCCAAAACTACTCTCAGTTAGTTAGAGATCCAAAACTACTCTCAGTTAGTTAGATCCAAAACTACTCTCAGTTAGTTAGAGATCCAAAACTACTCTCAGTTAGTTAGAGATCCAAAACTATTCTCAGTTAGTTAGATCCAAAACTATTCTCAGTTAGTTAGATCCAAAACTTCTCTCAGTTAGTTAGAGATCCAAAACTTCTCTCAGTTAGTTAGAGATCCAAAACTATTCTCAGTTAGTTAGATCCAAAACTATTCTCAGTTAGTTAGAGATCCAAAACTACTCTCAGTTAGTTAGATCCAAAACTACTCTCAGTTAGTTAGAGATCCAAAACTACTCTCAGTTAGTTAGAGATCCAAAACTATTCTCAGTTAGTTAGATCCAAAACTATTCTCAGTTAGTTAGATCCAAAACTTCTCTCAGTTAGTTAGAGATCCAAAACTTCTCTCAGTTAGTTAGAGATCCAAAACTATTCTCAGTTAGTTAGATCCAAAACTATTCTCAGTTAGTTAGATCCAAAACTATTCTCAGTTAGTTAGATCCAAAACTACTCTCAGTTAGTTAGAGATCCAAAACTATTCTCAGTTAGTTAGAGATCCAAAACTATTCTCAGTTAGTTAGATCCAAAACTACTCTCAGTTAGTTAGAGATCCAAAACTATTCTCAGTTAGTTAGATCCAAAACTATTCTCAGTTAGTTAGAGATCCAAAATTTCTCTCAGTTAGTTAGAGATCCAAAACTTCTCTCAGTTAGTTAGAGATCCAAAACTATTCTCAGTTAGTTAGATCCAAAACTATTCTCAGTTAGTTAGAGATCCAAAACTATTCTCTGTTAGTTAGAGATCCAAAACTACTCTCAGTTAGTTAGAGATCCAAAACTTCTCTCAGTTAGTTAGAGATCCAAAACTATTCTCAGTTAGTTAGATCCAAAACTATTCTCAGTTAGTTAGATCCAAAACTACTCTCAGTTAGTTAGAGATCCAAAACTATTCTCTGTTAGTTAGAGATCCAAAACTACTCTCAGTTAGTTAGATCCAAAACTATTCTCAGTTAGTTAGAGATCCAAAACTACTCTGTTAGTTAGAGATCCAAAACTATTCTCAGTTAGTTAGAGATCCAAAACTATTCTCAGTTAGTTAGAGATCCAAAACTATTCTCAGTTAGTTAGAGATCCAAAACTATTCTCTGTTAGTTAGAGATCCAAAACTATTCTCAGTTAGTTAGATCCAAAACTATTCTCTGTTAGTTAGAGATCCAAAACTACTCTCAGTTAGTTAGAGATCCAAAACTTTTCTCAGTTAGTTAGATCCAAACTACTCTCTGTTAGTTAGAGATCCAAAACTATTCTTTGTTAGAGATCCAAAACTATTCTCAGTTAGTTAGATCCAAAACTACTCTCTGTTAGTTAGAGATCCAAAACTATTCTCAGTTAGTTAGAGATCCAAAACTATTCTCAGTTAGTTAGATCCAAAACTACTCTCAGTTAGTTAGAGATCCAAAACTACTCTCAGTTAGTTTGATCCAAAACTACTCTCAGTTAGTTAGAGATCCAAAACTACTCTGTTAGTTAGAGATCCAAAACTATTCTCAGTTAGTTAGATCCAAAACTATTCTCAGTTAGTTAGAGATCCAAAACTATTCTCTGTTAGTTAGAGATCCAAAACTATTCTCAGTTAGTTAGATCCAAAACTATTCTCTGTTAGTTAGAGATCCAAAACTACTCTCAGTTAGTTAGAGATCCAAAACTTTTCTCAGTTAGTTAGATCCAAACTACTCTCTGTTAGTTAGAGATCCAAAACTATTCTTTGTTAGAGATCCAAAACGTCTGAGATCTCAGACGAAGTCCTCCAAACTGAAGGCAGGTCTGAGGACTGTCCTTCAGGTGAGGAAGGTTTCGGTGAAGGGGTCCTTCCGCGACGCGCAGGCCTCTGAGGGCGGTCCCCCCCGCAAGCGAGCATCAACATCTCGCTCCCTCGCGGAGCCCTCAGGAAATCGATGTTTGCTTCCCGCCGCCACCGGCGTTTCGGTACGCATCGGTTTCCAGCGAACGCAAATCGCAGTGTCCGCCTGAAAACATTGCGGCCCTGTCGAGTTCGCTTCCTCTCAGGAGGTCTGTAGAAATTCCTGCTAGTCGGTTAATTCCTGCCAATCAACTGCTTCAGGTCACCGAAATCGCTCATAGTGCAACAGCTGAGGCCAGTCCCGAGAGACTGGTCCCCCTAGTAGTATATTTAGACACCTGGAAGGATCTTCAAAATATATCTCAGTGGGTCCTGCGCACAGTGGAAAAAGGGTACAGAATTTAGTTTGAGTATCGTCCACCGAAATTCAGCGGGGTGGTTCACACGCTTGTCAGCCCCGAGCAGGGTCGGGTCATGAAACAAGAAGTTCTGTCCCTCTTAGCAAAGGAATCCTTAGAGCAGGTTCCTCTTTAAGAAAGGGAATCCGGGTTCTACAGCCGGTACTTCATAGTTCCCGTAAAGGATGGAGAGTTACGCCCTATAATAGATCTCTAAGTTAGTTAGAGATCCAAAACTACTCTCAGTTAGAGATCCAAAACTACTCTCAGTTAGTTAGAGATCCAAAACTGCTCTCAGTTAGTAAGAGATCCAAAACTGCTCTCAGTTAGTTAGAGATCCAAAACTGCTCTCTGTTAGTTAGAGATCCAAAACTACTCTCTGTTAGTTAGAGATCCAAAACTGTTCTCTGTTAGTTAGAGATCCAAAACTGCTCTCAGTTAGTTAAAGATCCAAAACTACTCTCAGTTAATTAGAGATCCAAAACTACTCTCTGTTAATTAGAGATCCAAAACTATGCTCTGTTAGTTAGAGATCCAAAACTGATCCCTCTCAGAGCGGACACAACATTAAACCACAAATGAATACCTTCGTCTTGTTTTAATAAACAAAAACAAAATCTGAATCTAAATCTTTTTGCAAGCCATTTCTTACTAGCTTGCTGAACTTTTATCTGTGCATAATGTGTGTTTTGATTACAGGCATTTCATTTAGTGCAAAAGTTTATGGAATATTATACTGTAACAGTGAAATGTCCTTGATAGATATCTGATTTGTCACAACATTTAAACGGGAAAATTATGAACAAATAGTGCATTAGCAGTGCTAGTCCATTATAGAATACAAAATTGCATGATGAAACCATCTCGGGTTACGACTGTAACCCTCGTTCCCTGAGAAGGGAAAGAGATGCTGCGTCGAGAATCGACACTTTGGGGAACGCCTTCAGCTTGCCGCGTCTGAAGCCTGTATGGAACTAGTCCAATCTCGATTGGTGTTGCGTCATTACGTCACTCGTGACGTCGTATGTGACGGTGATGCGGAAGCTATAAAAGGACGCCGGATCACAACAGCGTCAGCTTCTGATTGGTCGAAGCAAGTCGTTCTCAGGAGCGCAGGAAGTGTGGCCGAGCGACGCAGCATCCCTCAGGGAACGAGGGTTACAGTCGTAACCTGAGACGTTCCCTTTCGAGGAAACTCGCGCTGCGTCGAGAATCTACACTTTGGGGAATGAAATGCCCACTGCGCCACACCGAGTAGTATGCACCCTGGTGTGAAGCAATCTGGCACACTCAAGACGAGAGAACTTTTGAACCCGGTGTAGAGGGCAGATCCAGACTGTAATGTCTTATGAAGGTGTGTGGGCCCAGCCGGCGGCATCACAGACCTCTTGAAGGGAAACCCCTGCTAGCAGGGCTTTAGAGGATGCCACTCCTCTAGTAGAGTGGGCTCTTATCAGGAGAGGCAAAGGCAAATTGCGTGCCTCGTACGCTGAAGAAATGGCCTCTACTATCCATCTGCTAATAGCTTGTTTAGAGGCAGGGGAAACCTTCTTAGGTGACCAAAAACACACACGCAGCTGGTCCGACTTCCTCCAGCCTGTGGACCTATGTACATAGGCCTACAGAGCTTGGACCGGCCATAATAGATCTAGATCAGCCAACACATGCGGTGGAGGATGGAATGCCTGAAGAATTATAGACCGTGCCACATTTGTAGGCACCTTAGGCACATAGCCGGGTCTAGGGTGGAGAATGGCTCTCACTCTGCCAGGAGCGAACTCGAGGCAAGAGGGAGCAACGGATAGCGCCTGCAGATCGCCGACTCTTTTCAGGGAAGTAATAGTGAGCAGGAAAGCTACCTTTAAAGATATAAATTTCTTAGACACCTCATCCAAGGGTTTGAAGGGTGCCAGGGATAACCCCTCAAGAACCACTGCCAGGTCCCACGTGGGGACCCTGGACTGGATAACAGGCCTCATCCTCCTAGCTCCACGAAGGAAACGTACTATAAGTGGGTGTGTCCACAAGGTACCCACCCTTAACCCTCTGGGGTCTGAGGTGTTTTCTGGGCCCTGGAGGTGTTCTGACATGCTCTGACATTTGTGCTTATTTCTGTTACTTGTGACATTTTCATGGCTAAAGTCTGATTACACTGTATTTAGCACAGATAATTACATTTATGCGTGGTTTGTGAAAATACAAAAAAAAAAAATTGTCACTGAAATAAGGCCATGAAACCCATACTGATTATTTCTTCACAAGACTTTTGAAAATTGTATCATGTAGCCTAGAATATTTGCTCCAAAACTATGTGAAAATCATCCTGACTGCTCATTCAGATAAGACAATATATTGATTTAAAATTTGTAAGACGTGTTTTGTGTAAGAAAGCTTTATGCGAGTAGGCGTAAACACATCCTGAATATGTATGGCTTTTCACACCTGAGAAAGACAAAGACCCACCCCTAATGCCTTATTAGGAGCTATCAGGCCCTATCATTCTGAGCAACCTTGCACAAAGAATGAGGAGATTTAAAAAAGAATGGCTTTTATATTGTTTGGATTTATTTACAACACAACATAATCCAAAGATACACAACAAATGACAAAAAAGCACATTATTGAAAACAATGATCCAAAGACAGAGACCTTTGTGCCATTCCTAAAAACATTGTACATACCTTTCATTTCCAAGGTGTTTGACTCAACCGTGGGGCATCTGGTCCCTGTAAAAAAAAAAAAAAAAAAAAAAAAAAAAAAAAAACCTGTGAACATACTGATGCTGCACGATTTTGGGAATAGATTTTAGATTTTTCTGGTTAAAATTGATTTTTAAAATTCACAGAATACACACACACACACAAATGTTTCCATCAATATATAATGAACAGGTTTGTTGTGCCTTGTAGGCATAGGCTACGTGCAGTGCTGCATAAAATAATAATAACAATAACTTATAGCAGCCTATAAATCTTTCAAAAGCAACATTTCAGAGTAACAACTACGCTAGATAAAAATATATTGATTATCATATGTTACTTCAAATGTTTCTATTCGTTATGATGATATGAAATGAGATTAGAGTAAAAACATGAAGCCTAGTGTTTGGTGCGTTTTGCTTTTCAAACGCACAGCGCGCTCCACATTCAAACGCACAGCACGCTCCAAAATATGAAACATTATGGTTACCATATTATACATATCTACGTTTGAGCAGATATCCACAAACACAGTATTTAACAGTAAACATGGGTCTAAATATTATAATATTCACCATATATCTAGCAACAGTTCTACTGCAATGTGAAGTTTATGCAACAATAACATAAACTAATAATTAAGAATTTCTTACCTTACATCTTTCTTGTCTTCAAATCGCGTTCTTTTTCTTCTGAGGTAAATCCAATGTAAGCTCACGGCATGTCTTCCAAACTCGACGAAAAGCAGAGACTTGTGAAGTTTGGTGCTTTGTGTTTGAGGTAATGAGCGCGTTCGCGTTCCATGTGGAGATTTGCATGTGAATCTCTTTTGCGCACGTGGGCGTGGTCAAATTAAAAATAATGAGCAAGGGTTTGAGATACAGGACATCTTGTTGGTTTTATACAAATTACTTAAACAGAGAATATTTGAATCCGATCATTTAAAAGTACACACTTAAATGATTATAAAGATATATGGCTCATAAATGTGTGACAAGTATTCGCTGAGTTTTGTTTCAGTTTATAGACGTGCTCAAGAAAAAAGCCGCGACGGAGAGGCAGAAAAGCACACACTGTTTATTTTCTTTATTTTACAAAAGCACAATGTTTTGATTTGACTGTAAGTGGACATATACAAAAGTAGACATATCACAGATTCTTTTTTCATATTTCTTTTTTCTGTATGACCATAAATGACGGAGTAATTTAAGTTTATTGTGCTACTATGTGAAGAAAATCCAGCAAAACGCGCCGGCGCGTTTGCCGACCTCAGAGGGTTAAAGGCATGTGGAAGGCAGCTACGGCCGCCACATAGACCTTAAGCGTGGATGGGGAGAGCCCGACTCTGGAGGAACTCCAGCACTGAAGCCACTGGGCAGTTAACTGGGTCCAACTGATGTTCTCTGCACCATAAGTTGAATACATTCCATTTTAATGCATACAGTTTCCTCGTGGAGGGGGCTCTAGAGTTTAAGATGGTCTCAACAACCTCAGTTGAGAGACCAGCATTTACGAGTTGGTCCCCCTCAGGGGCCAGACCCATAGTTTGCACAGCTCCGGCCGAGGGTGAAATATTGCGCCCTCGGCCTGAGAAAGAAGGTCCCTCCTGATCGGGATTTGCCACGGAGGGCCTGCTAGAAGAGCCATGATGTCTGAAAACCATACTCGGGCCAACCAGTACGGGGCTACTAGGAGCAAGCTGATCCTGTACCGCCGGACCCTCTCTAGAACCCCTGGGAGCAGAGCGATCGGGGGAAATGTGTACAGACATAGCCTCGGCCACGCCTGCACCATGGCATCCAGTCCCAGAGGAGCTGGATGTGTGAGGGAAAAGCGGAGCGGACAGTGGGTGTTCACATGAGAGGGAAACAGATCCAGTTCCGTCTGACCGAACTTCCTCCATATCAACTCCACCAACTTGGGGTGGAGTCTCCATTCCCCGGGCCTCAGCCCCTGCCTCGACAGGATGTCTGCCCCCATATTCTTGTCCCCAGGAATAAACATTGTTCTGATTGAGAGTAGTTTGTCCTGGGAGCACAGAAGGACCTGGTGCGCCAGTCTGCATAGAGGGCGCGATCTCAGGCCCCCCTGTCTATTTATATATGAGACCACCGACGTATTGTCTGCTCGTACTAGAACATAATGGCCTCTGAGGTCTGGAAAGAGATGTCTGAGAGACAGAAATACTACCAACATCTCCAGGCAATTGATGTGCCACGAGAGATGGTGGTCCTTCCATGGACCTCTGGTGTAGCGGCCCTCCATGACCGCTGCCCAGCCTATGAGGGACGTATCCGTGGTCAATATTTTTCTCTGACACGGTGCTCCCAACACAGGGCCTTGGGACAAGAACCATGGTTTCTTCCACATGACCAGAGAACGAAGGCATCTGCGTCCCATGGGGAAAACCCTCTGGTCCTGAGCCACCACTGCAGGGCCCTCATGTGCAGCAGGCCAAAAGGTATCACGTTGGACGCTGCTGCCAGAAGACCCCAAAACTCTTTGAGAATGTTTGACAGTGATGGCCTGGCCTAGCTTGATATTCATGACTGTGGTCAAGAAGGTGTTTATACGAGCAGGAGACAACTGTGCCCGCATCGTAACTGAATCCCGCACTACCCCCAGGAATGTTATTCTCTGAAGAGGAATTAGTGAACTTTTCTTGACGTTGATTCTCAACCCCAAGCACCTCAGATGGCTCAGAACAATATCTCGATGTTGAACCGCCATCTCCTCTGACTGTGCCAGAATGAGCCAGTTGTCGGGAATACGAATGCCCTGAAATCTCAGTGGAGCTAGAGCAGCATCCATGCATTTCGTGAAGGTGCGAGGTGACAATGCTAGGCCGACTGGAAGAATTCGGTATTGATACGCTTTTCCCCCAAAAGCGAACCTCAGAAACTTCCTGTAATGGGGAAGGATGGATATGAGGAATTACGCGTCTTATAGATCTATCATGACAAACCAGTCCTCGGACCTGATCTGACTCACAATAATAGGTATGGTTAGCATTTTGAATCTGAACCTCCTCAGAGACCGATTCAACACCCTGAGATCTATTATAGGGCGTAACCCCCAATCCTTTACGGGAACTATGAAGTACCGGCTGTAGAACCCGGATTC
Organism: Leuciscus idus; assembly: GCA_021554675.1. Taxonomy (NCBI): domain Eukaryota; kingdom Metazoa; phylum Chordata; class Actinopteri; order Cypriniformes; family Leuciscidae; genus Leuciscus; species Leuciscus idus. Next base: position 1,556,052 of record CM038644.1, read on the forward strand.
CCTTTCTTAAAGAGGAACCTGCTCTAAGGCTTCCTTTGCTAAGAGGGACTGAACTTCTCGACGCAGTGCGAGTTCCCTCGAAAGGGAACTGTAGTTTGTAACGTAATCTGTTACGTTACACATTTTCTGACTACTTTTTGATTAGTTTCAGATTACGTCTGACTTTATGTTTAACCTTAACTTGTTTATCACATTGATCTGAATAGGATATTCTGGTACTATGCAAAATTTGTCATCAACAAAATTACGTCAAACTGGGGTTTGTGAAGGAACTGCAGTGGGATTGTAAGTTAATGAAAAGGTTCATTAATAGTTAATAAAAAAATTCAAGGTAAAAATCAAAAAGATGAGATATTGTATTTGCTATGCCCTGTGGCCTCTGACTTGTGAGATTCTACAAAACTGGAAGACTTTTTGAACATACATAAGCAATAAGCTGTCATTTAAAAGATAAGAAAGACAAATTAGTGAGAATCACAAAAAAAAAAAAAGAATAATTTACTGCCATTTTGTGAATATTTAGTATTCAATAAAATGCATATTTACAAGTACATAATTATTTTGTTAACACTTCCAATAAGGTTAATTAGTTAAAATTAGTTAACTACATTAGTTAACATGAACTAATAATGAACTGTGCTTATACAGCATTTATTAATCTTAGTTAATATTAATTTCAACATTTACTAATACGGTATTGAATTCAAAGGTTGTATTTGTTAACATTAGTTAATTTCAATTTTAGTAAAATTTTTATTAACTTACGGTAACAAAGATTATACTGTAACAAATGTATTGATCAATGTTAGTTAATACATTAACTAATGAACCTTATTGCAAAGTGTTGCCATTTTTTAAAATCTGATTCTGTAATGTAATAAGATTAAGCTCCAGTGTGACGTACCTATTGAAGAACTGCAGAATAACTCCTGTGGATGAGCTGGAAAACAGGTGCAGCTTTCGCTTACACACACACACACACACACCAGGAGCGCAGCAGACAGCGAGACGCTCATCATCACACTCACACACTCACAGATCAGCTACTGTATGAAACACACACTGAATGAAGTTCCTCCTCTGTGTGTGTCTGTCGATGATCTCCTTCAGTCTCGAGGAGCTGCGGGTCATTTATAGTTTCAGGACAAGACCAGCCTTCTACTGTACTAAACAAACCCCACCCTCTACACACACACACACACACACACACACACACACACACACACACACACACACACACACACACACACACACACACACACACACACTAAACACACACACACACACACACACACACACACACACACACACACACACACACACACACACACACACACACTTAAGCCCCTTTCACACAGAGATTCCGGAAAATTTGGTGGAATTTTAAAATGAGATCCATCAAATCATCATATTAGAGTGATTTGTGAAGGATCATGTGACACTGAAGACTGGAGTAATGATGCTGAAAATTCAGCTTTGATCACAGGAATAAATTACACTTTACTATATATTCACATAGTTATTTTAAATTCTAATAATATTTCACTGTTTTTACTGTATTTTTGATCAAATAAATGCAGCCTTGATGAGCAAAAGCAGCATCTATCAAAAACTTTTTTTAAAAATCTTACGGACCACAATCTTTTCCGAAAATATGAAATTCCAGATTTTTTTTTTCTTCTAATTTTTAACAACTTTAAAAGTTATATTATAAATGTTAGTGATATTTTGGTCATGCTCCCCCGCTCTGTTTTTGTGCAATTAAATAATCATAATTCTTTATTCCAAATAGAGCTGCACGATTCTGGATAAACTGAGAATAATAATAATCATAAATGTTTCTTGATCATCAAATACTCATATTAGAATGTACATTCCCCATCGTAAGTACACATTGATGGCCTAAGACACGAAACGAGCGGTTTGTGTGAGAAAACGAACAGTATTTATATCGTTTTTACTTCTTGTACACAGCCACTTCAAAGTGATCTGAGGGCACCGAAGCGCGCGCGTTCTGGCTTAGTCTACGGCGCTTGCGCAAACGTCACACACCAGGAAGCGCGCGCGCCCTCAGATCACTTGGACGTGGCTGTGTATAAGAGGTAAAAACGATATAAATACTGTTCGTTTTCTCACACAAACCGCTCGTTTCGTGTCTTAGGCCATCAATGTGTACTTACGATGGGGAATTGTTTAATTTGGACGATGGGGACTTGTTTAATTTGGACTTATATGTGCATGCTCTTTGAGATAGTGCCCATAGAATATCTAGATTTAGATGTACAAGGAGATGTGTCTGGGGAGGGTACATCAATGCAAGGAGTTGTTTCTGGGGAGGGTCCATCCACACAAGGACATTTGTTTGAGGAGGGTCCTTCTTTGATTGTAGATGCTGAACAGGATCCATCAAATTTGGATTATGGATACAAGGAAACTGCCGATTCCAGTGACTCTAATACAGAGTTTGATTATTCTGATTGCGATGACACACCATCATTACACAATGATCTGGCTGAATGGGCAACAACAACAAGTCAGACACATGCTGCATTAAATAAGCTGCTAGGAATTTTGAGAACATACACTTCCAAAAGAAAGCAGAACACTGCTACAAACCCCTTCTGGATTTGAAATTAAAAACATATGTTGTGGCCAGTACACATACCATGGCTTAGAGCCGGGTATTCTCCAGTTCCTTTCACAAAACACATGGTTTACAGGCACTGTAGACCTTACTATCAATATAGATGATCTGCCAATATTCAAGTCCAGTAAAAAAAATTTTTGCCTATTCTAGCTAAATTTGCTACTTTTGATCCATTTCTGGTTGCTCTATATTAGCAACCCTTACTAAAAAGAAGTTTATTCAAGTGTTCTATTAGTGTACTTCTTTTAAACTAAAAATAAGATAGTATACTTTCAGTCTACTTTTTATATACTTCTCAGAAATATACTTTATGTACTTCTCAGAAATATACTTCAAATTGCACTTAAGTATACTTGACTTATACTGACAGAAAAGTCTAAGTATATTTGGCCTATACTTGTTGATCGAGATATACTTAAAAGTATAATTAAGTATTCTAAGTATTCTTGGCTTGTACTTGTGTTTACTATTTTGATTGAGTAGGCTTATTAAATACTTTTTTAAAAACATAATATTACACACCGTCTTATAAACTAACATGTTCAGCTTTATATAGTAACAAACTTTCGGGAGGAATAGCTTATAGAGTAAATAAAATAAGCATGGAAAATAAGTTTATTCAAGTGTTCTATTAGTATACTTCTTTTCAACTAAAAAGAAGAAAGCATACTTTCAGTCTACATTTTATATACTTCTCAAAAATATACTTAATTACACTTAAGTGTACTTGACTTATACTAAGAGAAAAGTCCAAGTATATTTGGCCTATACTTGTACTCAATCTTTTGATCGAGATATACTTAAAATTTGAATTATTCAAAGTATACTTGGCTTGTAGTTGTGTTAACTCTTTTGATCGAGTAGCCTATTAAATATACTTTTTTTTACATCGTTTTTTATATACAGTCTTATGAAACTTTGTTTGAAAATATTGATTAAAATATTGATATAAAACAGATATGTTTCTAATTCTGCGTATCTGAATTTTTGTGTAGGCTAGTCCACTGGTAGTGTACATATTTACTTTCATTTAAAGGTATAGCGGAGGATCTTTCCAAATTTTAGATAAGATCTGCCCTCTCCACTTTTTGAAAAGTTTGATTGATTCACCAGAATGATTGACAATTAGGAGGACCAATAGTATAGGTTACCCACCAGGAAGTAAAACATCCTCCGCTATACCTTTAACTTTTCCCCACCATTGACTGAATTTTCCAGCTATCCATGTTTTCACTGGTATACGGTAGAGGGCGCTATGACACATCTTCTAGTACAGATTCTCCGGATCAAAACACAGGAGAAGAAGAAGCTGAAACAAGTGATAGAAGCTCACTCAAATGTAAAATAATGTAATATCAAACATTAAACAGCTTGTAAATCAAAACTGCTTAATGTTTCCAAATGAAATGAAGTGTAGGCCTAACCCATGAAGAGAAAACGACTGTGAAGCTTTGGGGGTGTTGGACTCGATCTACTCCACCTGTGTTTTGATCATCGTTCTGGATCTGATCAAGGCGTAGTCTTTGACAAAAATGTGATTTTCTCAAATATTTTGTTTAAAATGTTGCCTTTATGAAACTTACTGACATTCAAGTGTTGATAAAAAAGGATGCATGAAGCTAATAAAATGTTTTTAAAATTAAAGTAGAGTTAAAGGTATTTTTCAAGTATACAAAAAATTACATTTGAACATAGTAGTATAGGCCTACTGCAACTGCAAAAATTGTAGTAAACTATAAGTATAATGTTAAGTTCACTTAAAGAAAACTTGTAGAATAAAACTACTAAACTAGTAGTTTACTGAGAGTACATTAAAAGAGTAAAAATAATATATAAATAGTAAACTATAAGTATAATGTTAAGTTCACTTAAAGAAAACTTGTAGTATAAAACTACTAAACTAGTAGTTTACTGAGAGTACATTAAAAGAAAACTTGTAGAATAAAACTACTAAACTAGTAGTTTACTGAGAGTACATTAAAAGAGTAAAAATAATATATAAATGGTAAACTATAAGTATAATGTTAAGTTCACTTAAAGAAAACTTGTAGTATAAAACTACTAAACTAGTAGTTTACTGAGAGTACATTAAAAGAAAACTTGTAGAATAAAACTACTAAACTAGTAGTTTACTGAGAGTACATTAAAAGAAAACTTGTAGAATAAAACTACTAAACTAGTAGTTTACTGAGAGTATATTAAAATAAAACTTGTAGTATAAAACTACTAAACTAGTAGTTTACTGAGAGTACATTAAAAGAAAACTTGTAGTATAAAACTACTAAACTAGTAGTTTACTGAGAGTACATTAAAAGAAAACTTGTAGAATAAAACTACTAAACTAGTAGTTTACTGAGAGTACATTAAAAGAGTAAAAATAATATATAAATGTAAACTATAAGTATAATGTTAAGTTCACTTAAAGAAAACTTGTAGTATAAAACTACTAAACTAGTAGTTTACTGAGAGTACATTAAAAGAAAACTTGTAGAATAAAACTACTAAACTAGTAGTTTACTGAGAGTACATTAAAAGAAAACGTGTAGAATAAAACTACTAAACTAGTAGTTTACTGAGAGTACATTAAAAGAGTAAAAATAATATATAAATGGTAAACTATAAGTATAATGTTAAGTTCACTTAAAGAAAACTTGTAGTATAAAACTACTAAACTAGTAGTTTACTGAGAGTATATTAAAATAAAACTTGTAGTATAAAACTACTAAACTAGTAGTTTACTGAGAGTACATTAAAAGAGTAAAAATAATATATAAATGTAAACTATAAGTATAATGTTAAGTTCACTTAAAGAAAACTTGTAGTATAAAACTACTAAACTAGTAGTTTACTGAGAGTACATTAAAAGAAAACTTGTAGAATAAAACTACTAAACTAGTAGTTTACTGAGAGTACATTAAAAGAAAACTTGTAGTATAAAACTACTAAACTAGTAGTTTACTGAGAGTACATTAAAAGAAAACTTGTAGAATAAAACTACTAAACTAGTAGTTTACTGAGAGTACATTAAAAGAAAACGTGTAGAATAAAACTACTAAACTAGTAGTTTACTGAGAGTACATTAAAAGAGTAAAAATAATATATAAATGTAAACTATAAGTATAATGTTAAATTCACTTAAAGAAAACTTGTAGAATAAAACTACTAAACTAGTAGTTTACTGAGAGTACATTAAAAGAAAACTTGTAGAATAAAACTACTAAACTAGTAGTTTACTGAGAGTACATTAAAAGAGTAAAAATAATATATAAATGTAAACTATAAGTATAATGTTAAGTTCACTTAAAGAAAACTTGTAGTATAAAACTACTAAACTAGTAGTTTACTGAGAGTACATTAAAAGAAAACGTGTAGAATAAAACTACTAAACTAGTAGTTTACTGAGAGTACATTAAAAGAGTAAAAATAATATATAAATGGTAAACTATAAGTATAATGTTAAGTTCACTTAAAGAAAACTTGTAGTATAAAACTACTAAACTAGTAGTTTACTGAGAGTATATTAAAATAAAACTTGTAGTATAAAACTACTAAACTAGTAGTTTACTGAGAGTACATTAAAAGAGTAAAAATAATATATAAATGTAAACTATAAGTATAATGTTAAGTTCACTTAAAGAAAACTTGTAGTATAAAACTACTAAACTAGTAGTTTACTGAGAGTACATTAAAAGAAAACTTGTAGAATAAAACTACTAAACTAGTAGTTTACTGAGAGTACATTAAAAGAAAACTTGTAGTATAAAACTACTAAACTAGTAGTTTACTGAGAGTACATTAAAAGAAAACTTGTAGAATAAAACTACTAAACTAGTAGTTTACTGAGAGTACATTAAAAGAAAACGTGTAGAATAAAACTACTAAACTAGTAGTTTACTGAGAGTACATTAAAAGAGTAAAAATAATATATAAATGGTAAACTATAAGTATAATGTTAAGTTCACTTAAAGAAAACTTGTAGTATAAAACTACTAAACTAGTAGTTTACTGAGAGTATATTAAAATAAAACTTGTAGTATAAAACTACTAAACTAGTAGTTTACTAAGAGTATACTTCAAATTTGCTACAAGTATTAAAATAGTAAACTACTAGTATACTCATAAGTTCACTTGCAGTACAAATGAGAAACATAATTATGAACTAGTTGTGCACTTAAAGTTTACTACTGTTACACTTATAGTACACTTAAACATATACTTTTATATACTTCAAGTGGGACAATTTAGTCCCAAGCGGTATTAAAATAGTACACTTACAAGTTTACTACTAGTACATATTGACATTAGTATACTTACTACATAAAGTATACTTAAAAATATACTTGCACATTACTCAAGTATACTTCATAAAATGAACTTGAAGTATACTTTTTTTTCGTAAGGGAAGCCCGACCCTGTTCATGATTATCTTCGTGATTTAATGGAAGATAATCGGTGGAGATGGTGGTCTAGTGGGTTAAACCACTGAACTGGTAAACTGGTAAATCGAAGGTTACTGGTTCGATCCCAGCAGTCACCACCAGTGTGTCCTTGAGCAAGACACTTTACTCCATGTTGCTCCAGGGGGATTGTCCCTGTAATAAGTGCACTGTAAGTCGCTTTGGATAAAAGCGTCTGCCAAAATGCATAAATAAATGTTAATAGCAGAATTGCAGGTGCTTATGGAAAATGGTATCCCACACAAAACCACAGTGCACAAAGTAACTCTGCGAGCATTCATATGTGATGCTCCAGCAAGAGCATTTCTGAAGTGCATCAAAAGCCATAATGCATTGCATGGATGTGAGCGTTGTTTGTCAGTGGCCACATCAGTTGAGGGAAGGGTTGTCCACTTAAATAAAGTGTCTTGTGAGAAAATCACTGATGATAAATTCAGTCAGTTGCAGTATCCAAACCATCAGAAGGAACCTAAACCTCTAGCCCAACTTGGAATCAAATGTGTCACACAATTTCCTCTAGACCACATGCACCTCATTTTTCTAGGAGCTTTTCTTTGTTGCGAGGCCCAGTTATTTGCAGGTTGAAAAAAGAACAGAGTGAAAAAAATCAACAATAAGTTGGTACAACTGAAAGGTGCAATGCCGGCAGAGTTTGCCAGGCAGCCAAGATCTCTGACCGAACTTGATCGCTGGAAAGCAACTGAACTACGTTCTACACAGGACCACTTGTGTTGCAGGATGTTCTGTCTCAGGACCATTATCATCACTTCCTGTCATTAACAATTGGTATGTCTATTCTCTTGGATGATGATGATGCCAGAAGAGAACACTACCTAGGATATGCCCAAAACCTGCTGGAACACTTTGTAGATACCTGTTCTGAACTACATGGGGAAACTTTCCCAACATACAACACATTGCTGATGATGTTTTTAACTTCAAATGCTCCTTGAATGAGTTGTCCTGCTTTCCATTTGAGAACCACCTGCAGTCCATAAAAAAAATGGTTAGAAATAGCAAAAATCCAGTCGCCCAGGTCACTAAAAGATTGGCCGAAAAAGCAAATACAAAGGAACACATGAAGCAATGGAGGCGCAAACCGTACTCTATATCAGCCAAGGCACCAAATCACTGCTTCCTGTTGGAGACTGAGCAAATTGTGTTTGTGAGGGAAAAGCGTCAAGATGGGATGTTATCGACCCAAAGGTCACAAAGCAGCTGTTTGATCTACCATCATATATGTGATGGACAATGACCTTAGCAGAGCAAAGAGGAAGCTTTTAAAGGCAAAGCATCTGCAAAGGAAAGCTGTGTGTTTACCACATGCACAGGGATTTGCCATATTCCCTCTTCTCCATGTCTTTAAGATGAACTGAAACTTGTCAGTTAACTTTTATGGGTGAGAATATTGCCGACGTCAATTAAAATACTGACTCGTATGCCAGATGAATCTAAAAAAAATCATGTCTCATCATTCTTGTATTTGATTAAGGTTATTAATAAATCTTTAAATTTGTCCAATCCACAGGCCATTATGTCTCAAGGACTGAGGCGTGCACCGAAAAAGAAAAATTATGCAGACTACATCCAAGGTAAGTGCCATTTTCACCTTTCAGTTTCTTTTACAACTTTGTTGATGCAGGTCAAAATCTCAGAATTTATTTAATACCATGGCCATATTACAATTGTTTTTAGATATTAGCTCATCAGAGTCCTTGATCCCATCACCACCACCACCACCATCACCACCACCACCATCACCATCACCACCACCACAAAATAAGAAGGGGAGTAAGCCGATGAAGAGGGTCCATTCAAAAATGGGTAATGTCATTAATCGTACTTGTAAATTAAGTGCTTATGGATATTGGCCATTTCATTAATTTGTGTTTGCCCTAAGAAATGCTCGTGGAGCATTGCTGCTTCAATCACTTGCCTTATAATTGTAAATAGTGTATGTCCTAGTCCTAGAGCAATAAAAAACTAAAGCTTAAATGCTCTTATTTTGAGTGGGTGAAGCATTTTACTATAAAAAAAACTTTTAATATGATTTTTCTTATTTATTTTGCTAGATCCAGCAGAAATCTTTTCTGAGGACCTTTTTTCAACTCCACCTACAACAAAACCTTGTAAGTAGACTTGTTGCAAATATAAATTAGTCATTTTTTCACATTTTCTTGTCTAGAAAATAAATTGTTTTAAAGTTTAAACTTGCTTGCATAATATTCAAAGTGTAACCATAGTGTAGTATTGAAAACAATTATTTATTGAAATCTTTCATTAGGTGCTCTGAGTCCATTGGATGACCACGAAATGTCTACACAATCAAGTAGGATATATAATGTAGACAGACCTAACTGTAAATTCAGTTTATTATATGATGTTGTGCAGTATTAACAGGGTGCAGTTAGCTTTATACGCTACACTCAGCTACCTTGTACTCATTTCTCAATTCATCAAATTAAATTTCAAAACAAGCATTGACCACTTACAAATGACTTCTGACTGTGTTTCTTGCAATAAACCCAAGAAATACATGTACTGAAAAAAATTATTAGCAATATTGTTTTTAAATGAACCATGGATGGATATATTTAACACTCGATTGGATGAATGGGGAAATTAATGAAAGGTGACAGAGCACTGTATATAAAGTTAAATGTTCTCTGTTAGGAGTTCAACAAAACTCTCAGGCCATATATTTGAATTATTTAAAAAAAAAAAATTTTTTTTGGTTGTCAACAAACTCCATAACTCCTCTCTCCAATTATTGAACAAAGTAAAGAAAAATATTAAAATTTAATAATGATGCTTTAATCATTACAAGGAAGTAAAAGTAGTTATGATTGTAGTGTACAAACAAGATAACTAAATACCAGTTCAAGACATCACAAAAACCTTCAGAGTAGCCCTAAGTAGCATACTGGTATTTCATCCATAGCTGTTTTAAATTTTAATACATTATGCTTTCTGTGACTATAAAGGCACTCCACACTCTATGGACTCAACTAGAATTGAAACGCCAAAAAGTAAGATGTGCTTTGATTATTGTTGTTTGTTGACTATAAAAATCCTGTAGAGATAAATTGCATTCACTTGAGAAATTAACGAAAACTCATTATTTCAGAAATTATTTCTAAATCAATGACTTCTCTTTAATTCACAAAAACAGAGCAGCTTTATTTTTTCTTAGGTGAATGCAATACAATCTTAATGTATTTCTAATTCAAATATTTTTTTCAGGGACTAAGCAGGCATTCATGGGTCATTTTTTTGATTTACCAAAACGCACCTCAACCCCAGGTTAATGGAAAAAACAAAACTGATAAGTCAGGACAAAGCATAACAGATATTTTTTTATTTTTTGGCACTCCTTCCAGGAGTGTGCGCCAATCCAGAAGTCCTCAAGTCAGAAACCCCCAAGGTTAGTATGGACATGTTTAGCCAGAGTAGTCAGATTCTGATCTGAATAGTCCAAATACTAATATATTGGCACTTAATTACAGTTTCCAGGACTGAGCGCCAATCCAGAAGTCCTCAAGTCAGAAACCCCCAAAGTTAGTATGGACAACACTGTGACCGTTGTGTACATCAACCGGCAAGGTGGTCTACGCTCCCATCGCATATCGCAACTCGCCTGCCATCTCCTCCTCTGGCAGTCAGAAGCATCTGAGGTCGCTTCGGGCCATGTATGTCCCCGGTGTGCTCAGCCGTGTGGCCGACAAGCTATCACGAGCTGTGCTCCCGGGAGAATGGCGAATCCACCCCCAGGCGGTTCAGGTGATTTGGAGAGATTTCTGGGAGGCTCAGGTAGACCTCTTTGCCTAGGTCTATTAATTATGGAGTTAGTGTTGTGTTGCTTGCGCAAACTAAGCCAGAACGCGCACAGCCGCGCACACGTCACACACCAGGAAGCGCGCGCGCCCTCAGATCACTTGGACGTCGTTGTGTAGAGGTAAAAACGATATAAATACTGTTCGTTTTCTCACACAAACCACTCGTTTCGTGTCTTAGGCCATCAAGTCAGGACAAAGCATAACAGATATTTTTTTTTTTTTTTTTTTGGGTGGTGAAATAGTACACTAGTAATTTTTTTTAATGTCATTACAGCTTCCAGGACTGACCGCCAATCCGGAAGTCCTCAAGTCAGAAACCCCCAAGGTTAGTATGGACATACTTATGAGATGAGCTTATGCCCGTTAAGCTCAGTCAAGGAGCACCAGTTAAAATAACTTAAATAACATATTACTTTTAATGTGTCAATGTTTGAAAATTTAAGGGGGCGTTGTAACTTCTTTCTCCCAATTTATTAGGAGAATCATGTTGTTTTTTTTGTGGCATATCGGTTACATGTTTTTGCTTCCTTTTTTTTTTTTTTTTTTTTACAGAAAAGCAAGACAGGTTTCCAATGACAGACAAAAGTAAGTATCAGTACATTGTTACTATAATATTTTTAGCAATTTTCCTGAATCATGACCGTGGGAGTAAATAAAGATTCTCCACTTTATCTTTTATCTTCTGGTTGATAGCTGGCCACAGTTCTTTCCCTTGTTGTCCCCTATAGATGAGGAGGCAGTGATTTGTTAAAATTCTCATTCAAATTTTTTTTTATTGATGTATTGGAGTTGTCATACCTCAGTATTGTGATGCTATTTTGTATGATACTTGAAATTAACACAATGCCTTTGTTGCATTTAGGATTTCAAAAAAAGGTTTTGACACAACTTTTAGAAATAAAAGATGAACTGCGAAGAATAGGGAAAATTGTGGAACCAGAAACTGGGTTCCACGTGTCAACCTTGGGCACTGAAGACGAGTTCAAGTACCTAGAGAGGCAGCTGGAAAGTGGGAATACACGGGCAGCAATGGTAAAAAAACAAAACAAAAAAAAACACTCCAAAGCAACTTTTCCACACTAAAATGCTCATCTTTGACAGTCTATAATTAATTTGAAATATAATATGCAATTTATGACTGAACCATGGCTTGTTGCATACTAAGAGACTATGAGCCAAAAACACACACAATATCATTGTGCATTAAGATTGAGTTGAAACAATTCGATTTAAATTGGCAATAATTATAAAATAATACTTGATTTAAATTGAACAATTATAAAAAGTATCCAGCAGTATTAAAATGTTATCTGCTGAAATAAGAGTTTTATAGGGTCAGTGATGGAAAACTTGCAGGTCAATGGGCATCAACCTTTAAGGTTGGTAAATACTTGTGAAATGAAGCATATACTGTAATACTACCTGCCAAGTACTGACATTGGCTTGTGTTGTTCAGGTGACACAGTTGTGTAAAATTGGAGGAAAAAACTTCAAAGACAGTACAAGAAGAATGCTGGACAGGTAAAGCCTACAAATTATGCAACATTTATCAAACATTCTGGTGTCGACACTGAATAAGAATTTCATGTGGTCACTACGCAAATCAGAGATTTAAAAAATACTTCCTTTAACGTTACTTTTGAAATGTCAGTCTTTAACCGCAATAGTTAACCACTTTATTTTGTATTATACTTTAGTGTTTTCAAAAATTCTCTGATGTCTACATTCAACATGAAAGGAGGAGGTCCACCACTACAGAAGAAGTCCTTTCAATCAACTTATTCTCAGTCATCAGAGGTATGTGTGTCTGTTTAGGCTAAATAACAGTGATTCTCTCTCTCTATCTATCTCTCTCTCTCTGTGTGTGTGTGTATATATATATGGGGTGTAAAGTTTTTCAAATTCACGGTTCGATACGATACACTTGTCACGATTTGTTATGATTTCTCTTATATTATGAGTGCGCTATATATATATATATAATTAGTGCATCACCATTATGCAGGCAAAAATTTCCAATCATTTATATTAATTTATTAATAATATTGATATAAATTATTGTCTATATTGATATAAATTATATAGTCTCAATCTATATTCCGTTAACTCTATATTGGCCAGCTCTAGTGTGCATCCAAGCAAAAGTGAATGACTGTAATTAGTTAAAAATGATTGTCAACAATGCTTTTCTTGAGCAATAATTTTTTTCTTTTTCTCATTTGGCAGACGCAGCGATGACCAACTTTCCTTCGCCGACTGAATGGGAAATAAAAAATGCAATTTCTGGTCATTTTAAACAAGCACCAGGGAGAGCAGGGGGGTGGTGGTTATGGATATAAAGCTAACAATTCATTCTTAATTTTAGTATCTTAAGTTGTTTTACATATTTTCCAATATTTTATTTGTTCATTTTTATGTTTGAATGTTGTCTAAGTTGTTAATATAATTGTTCTAAATAAATCCTTTATATTCAATTAGTTTGGATGGATTTTCATTTATGAGAACCTGTTATATTTGAGTGAAAAGAATCCTTATGCCTCATTTTGTTGTCTATTACATGTATATGTAGTGTAATTGAGGACTAGTCTATTCTTGGGCTATGGTTAGACGTCTATTAGATTTTCACTGACAGCCCAAAATCAGCCTTGTTTTAGCCTAGACCCATATTGCCTGTCTATTAGACGTATACATGTAGTCGTTTAATAGCTGTCTAATTGATGACTAGTCTATTCTTGGGCTATGGTTAGACATCTATTAGACGTATAAATAGTCATTCAATAGCTGTCTAATAGTCTATTCTTGGGCTATGTTTAGACATCTATTAGATTTTCACTGACAGCCCAAAATTAGCCTTGTTTTAGCCTAGACGTCTGGGCTGTGTTTTGATGGCTATTAGACGCAAAATTGCTTGCTGGGAATCTTCTGACTGGTAGTGTAACGTTAGTTCTTCTAGTTTGTTCTCCATAACAGTAACTAAATCATTGACTGATGATGATTCAGCAGGACTATACTGTATATTAGACAGATATTAATGTACTTTAACTTCAGATCATAACATCAGCATGACGTGAGGCGTCTCTTACCCTCATCTGACCTTGACAGCTTCCATTCTGACTGAACACAGCAGATCCATAAGCGAAGGCCAGACTGAAGTCCTGAGGAAACTGGCTGAGAATCTTCCTGAAGAAAACACTGTTTTTCTGGAGAGCTGGAAGAGTCATAGCGGAGAACACACACACACACACACACACACACACACACACACACACACACACACACACACACACACACACACACACACACACACTCTCACCGATCAGCGCGTGTTTACATCGCGTTCAGAGCGACGACACCTCACTGTTCCCCGCTAGCACTCACAGGCGGGAGCTCTGGAGAGTGTCGGGTGTTCAGGTGATAGTTCGCGGGTCTGGTGCAGCAACATTAACCAGATTTATTGTGTTCAACAGAATAAAGAAACTCATACGGCTTTGGAACAACTTGAGTGTGAGTAAATGATGACAAAAATCTTCATTTTTGGGTGAACTGTCCCTTTAAAGTGACGAGGCACACGGATGACCCAAAACCATCCCGATAAACACTGAAATGCTTTCAAATATAAAGAATTATCGCGGTTTCGGCCATAATTTTCATATCAGTGCATCCCTACTCTTGATATTAGCATATGAATCTTAATCAGATTCAGTGTATTTGAACAGTTCTGATCGCGTGTCTGTAAACGAGTCTGTGCTAAACACTCACACACACCAATCGCTCACGAAACGCTTTATTACACTCGCTCCAGAGTCACTCAACAATACAGTTCAGAAAATGAATATATAATAACCCATATCAGATTCAAGAGTAAACCAGACAAGTGAAATTCAGTACTATGATATCAGCTGAATTCAAAACGAAGTAAATATATCCTAAAAATACAAGTCCATTCACTAGTGACAAAACGAATGGATGCTTTTATGTTTTTAAACCACAGTAATATTGCATGATGCCCAAATGTAATAAATTATGCATGTTATCTGAACTAAGTGCAACAATTACTACTTATTTATTCATTTTTTGACACAACATTATTATACTTCATACACTATTTTGAGTGCATTTGAAAATGTGATTTTTAGTTCCCATTTTTTTATACATTCATCTTTGGGCCTTGCGTTAAAAAACTCCTCCCAGGAGAGTATAGCAGCCTACTGATACGATACAGGTGCTTTATATATTTCATACTCGTACAGATGTAGTATATGCCGTCGCACAGAAACGCACCACCGGTAGAATGTCGTCTTCGGAAACGCTCTCGATACGTGTTATTGTCATGTGATCAATGTGAGGCCGAGGAGCCGCTCTCGTCTCCGGCTCCGGAGAGCTGCATGAAGAGTTCGCCCAGTTCATTGACCTCGTCCTCGTACTGGGGAAGCCCACGATGCTCTCGCTCCTCGATGAAGTCCCACAGACGCACTGAATTCAGAAACTGAGAGAGAGAGAGAGAAATATTTCACATTTTAACCCTCTGACAAATCTTACATTGAATTTTTTACTTCATCGGAATTTTACGAAACTTGGTAAAGGTTTTGGCACTTGTTATGTGAACACAAAATAAAAGAAAGAAATCATTGACATGATCTGAACAGGTTAAACGGTCCTGTAAGAATAGTCACATGTGCTCCTACGGTCTAAAATGACGCATTGGAAATGAATGAGAGGAAGTTCCTCTAGGGGAAGCGTGTGGTACTGCAGCCGAACAACATCTCACTGAAAGATCAACAACAGATATCAGGATCACATTTGAACACAACTTGTTTAGATTTATGACTTTGAATTTCTCGCAGTTTGAGTAAAACATGTTTTTGAAAATATATATTTCATATAAAATAGTATTTTGCAAATTTTTCATAATAAACGTAAAATTCTGTAACCTTTTTAAGTTCACTTTTTAAAACTTTCTTCACTTCAGCAATAATCTGCCACGTGTCGTCTTTTGAAAAGAGATCAAACTTAAGTCTCAGCTCTAAAGCATTCAAGATTTACGTTAAAGGTGCAGTGTGTAATATTTAGGAGGATCTGTTGACAGAAATGCAATATCATATACATAACTATGTTTTCAGTGGTGTATAAAGACCTTACATAATGTACATAATGTTTTTATTAGCTTAGAATGAGGCATTTCTCTCTACACACACCGCGGGTCTCCTTACATCGACATGTTTCTACGGTGGCCCTGAACGGACAAATGCGTTTTGTCACTATGTTGTTCTTCGTGCAGAGAAGCGAATAAAACACTGACACAATGATGAACAAGTAACAATAATATTCACAATAACTTATCGTTTTACTGAATAATTAAGTAAACATAATTTCAAAATTTATCTTTGTATAGAAACCTCATTGCTCAACTGGTGACTCTCTGCTGTCTCAGACGACGACATCACTTCCTGTCGACCACCGTAACTTCTGATGGTTGCAATTCACAACCTCACCACTAGATGCTGCTAAAAATCACACACTGCACCTTTAAGTTGGAAATTGGAAATGTAATTTTCAGGTCTATGCTCAAAAAGGGAATAAATGGATTATAAATACAGCGTAAATATAATTTAGTCCCATAAAATCCCCTAAAATTACAAAATATTAAATAAAAAACATTGAACTAAGTACACCAAGTAATGAACTATAGTAGTACATTAATTTATTTAACAAAAAAAAAAAAAATTCTGTCATTTCTGACCGACACGCGAAGAAGAGCACAAGAGGGCCTTTTACGAAGTCTTGATGTTGTTTCAGGCTCTACTAGAACAGGTTTTCCTGCTTGAATGTTGATTATTTTCCTCATATTCTCCATTGTTGCGGCTCCTCTCTTCCCAGTCTGTCAGTAACGCTCTGTTTACTTCCTGTCTCTATGAAGCCCCTCCTTCTGAAAAGCACACTGTGCTCTGATTGGTCGGCTGGAGCAGTGTGTTGTGATTGGTTGAGCGCTTCGAGTGTGTTTGGGAAATGTCCCGCCCCTTTCCATAACCACCAGTTTAACACACTACTAACTAACTCAACCAGGCCCCGCCCCTTTATTCTGCGTATGAATTATTTAAATGAGGATTTGCATAGTAATTTGCATATATAAGTGTGTGTGTGTGTGTGTGTGTGTGTGTGTGTGGTCTTTACCCGGACGTTCCCCTCGGCACTGAGCTGTTTGCGGGGTTTGTCGGGTTCTGCTCGCGTCCCGTCAGCGTATGCATGCATGTAGAAACACTTTCCACCAAACGGACACGTTCCTCTTCCCTGGTCAAAGTATTTACAGGGTTTCTTACTGCAAAACACACACAGATAAACAGAAACAGATTGAGGGAGACACCAATATAAAGAAAACACAGAGCGGCCTAATACACGTTTAAAACATAATATCAAAGAAATCTCTGCATTCTGCCAATACAGGAGAACAAATAGACTGATGGATGAAAACGGTTTCCAACTCTTAGTTAGAGTGCAGATCAAAGGAAGATCAAAGGCTTTACAGACGCCACTCAAACGTTTAACCTTTAACCTCGGATTCTGTTGATTTCTGTTCGGACTGCAGTTGCTCTTTAAAGTGAAGCCACAATCACTGCCAATATCCTAGGAGGGTGTATTGCTTTAATAAATGAGAGCTCAGTTACAGTAACTATCCACCAGGGGTGTGTTTCCCGTACAACGCCGTAACTCGCTGCTTTACTACTATATGCATCGTTGAAGAAATCATCTAGCTAGTCACGACTGTTTCCCCAAACCGTACTGTCACAAATTGGTTGTTCATCCACGATGGTTAATGACGTCACGCAGGTGTTGGAGTAATAATACTATTAATTAATCTGTTTGATAAATAAAAAATAAAGTTGAGTTTTTTATATTATATTATATTTCATTTAATATTTATTTTATTTCAAGTTATGTACATGATTTTTCCTTGTTAGCTTATGCTAGCAGAGATATTATTGTCCCTGATCTTTAAATGCATTTCATGACCATTTTAAGAAATAAGAATTGGTCAGAACCGCTGCATTCGTTCATCACATTACTGACTTTTATTCCGCTGGACGATGACATCACTGTTTTCTCCAGAGTGGCTATATATATATATAAATTAATTAAATTAATAACTTTTTTACAACAAACTGAAACATCTCTGAATTTACTGAATCTAGTGGACTGTGACACTATTTTCTTCTGGAAGCAAACTTTGTGGCATTATTTTCCTTTTATCTCTGTAAAGCTGCTTTGAAACACTCTGTTCTGTAAAAAGCACTGTATAAATAAAGGTGACTTGACTGTTTGTTCACGTAGATAATCATGCACATGCAATTCTGCTGCTATTTTTATGAGAATGTAGTTGTGTATACCACTGCAAACACTGAATCCTGTAGAATCCTGTAAACTTGTATATTCCCTGTTATTCTATTACCGGGCCACAAAACGTACTTGGTTCCCTGAGAGTAGGGAACGAGTATTGGGTAGCTATATGCAGTGGGGGAACTCCTTTCCTCAGATTATTGAAGCCAAAAAAAGCATTGCAGCTGCGCTGCTAGCACAGTGAGTGTCTGGCTTACTCATTGGCTGTGCTGCGGCAACTGCACATCCAATGGCGAGGAGCCTCTGACGTGTGTCGGCGCGCTGATAGCTGATTGGTGCACACGTCAGAGACCGCATAATGAGACGTGGCTAAGTCTATATTAGAGCCCGAATTCGCCATTATAGCAAGTTTAAATCGACTGAAGCAACAAACTTGCCATGTTACCATAGTGCGGCATGCTACGCAATACGAAGTGACCGTTCTCGAAAGGGAACGTACTCGGTTACTAATGTAACCTCGGTTCCCTGAGAGTAGGTCACTTCGTATTGCGTATACGCAGTGGGGACGCAATGTAAAACACCGCACTATAAGTAACTGGTTGCACACAGGAGCCCAGGACACTGAGCTCACAGAAACAAGCCAGAACCCAAAGTATATAACGAACAGACCGGACACCGTCGGGTCTGATCATAGAGTGAGGTCAATAAGCTCAGACCAATATATACATTATCAGAACCAAGCCAGAGGCGGATTTCATAAGAAGGGATAATGTGCTTATGAACAGTAACATGACACATAGATGAGACCGGACATCGTCGGGTCTAGATCATACAGAAAGGACCTTAGCCTGTAGGGAAGGCACCTCCATGTTATAAAACCTCACAAATGTAGAAGGCGAAGACCAACCGGCCGCCGCACAAATGTTCTGAATAGGAAACCCAGAGGACCAAGCCGATGACGAGGCCATGCCTCTAGTCGAATGGGGTCTAGTACCTATTGGACAAACCTGACCCACTGAGGCGTATGCCAGAGAGATGGCATCCACTAGTGTTGTTTTTGGCAGCCTGTTTTAATTTTAGTTTTAGTCTAGTCTTTGTGTCAAGCTGTCGTTTTAGTTTTTATTAGTTTTAGTCACGTTCATACTCTTTTTAGTCTAGTCAAGTTTTAGTCGACGAAAACTGATGACATTTTAGTCTAGTTTTAGTCAATGAAAATTGTATTTTAGTCTCTTTTTAGTAATGCAATTCTATTTAACCCAGTCAATATAGAATTTCAAACCAGGTTATCTTATTATATTTAGTATATTTAGGGCTGTGTCGGTGGCAGTTTTTTTTACCACCGCGGTGGTAATGGACCAACTACCGGCGGTGGTTGGGGGGTTATTTAAAAAAATAAAAACTCGTTTTATATTTCCACACAAAGACGCGTGATATAGCCTACCACTCTGCGCTCTGAGAGGGATGTGGGACACGAGCAGGAAAGAGACCATCGATCTCTTCATGATATCTTCGTGTTTTCTACTTGATGTAAATTGGTCTGAAGAGCGAATTTTATCCTTCACAAGGGCGAGATATTTAGGCTATGTTTGAGATTGCGCTGCCAGAGAAAGTGAAACTAAAAATCACCCGCGCGTGTGAAGCGCGCTTTACAACTAAACTTGACGCGCCCTATGTCTAATATAACAAGCACAAACTGTGTTAAAAAGAATTTGACATGAGAGTACAAATGTAGGCTATCTGTCCTACAGCGTTTTTCTACTTTACCACAGTAAATAATACGAATATAATAGGCCTAATTAAAAGCGAGCCAATGAAGAAACGTTTATAATCCCTTTAGAAAATGGGTGAGACGTGAGTGAAGATTTGGGAAAAGAAACAAGAGATTCCATGCAGGGATGAGTCACGATTTTTGGATATTCGATTAGTTTATTTAATTATAGAATATCGAATAGGTTGTGCGATTATTCTCTAAAATAAAATCTCCATGTTCTGGTGCTGATGCGGTGACGCGTTCATGTAACCGGAGGATGACGCTGCCAATAACATACAGCTGTCACAAAGAACCGGCAAAAGTAATGATTATGAATGTGTCAAATATATCAATGAGACATTTTAAAAGAATAACTAGAGTAATATTGTTAAATTCGCTGATAATCAGGTGACCAGGTCGCAAACCAGAATTTAAACCCGACAAAGCTATGGGTTCACGCACAATTCTCTCATTCGTCGTGACGTTATAAATTTCGTCTCGTCTCGTTTTGGTCAACGAAAATGAAGAGACATTTTAGCATAGTTTTTATTTTGTAAACCACATTTAGTCTCGTTTTTATTCGTCAACGATATTGCATTATACATGTATTTTAGTCATCGTCACATGACCAGCATTTACGTCTCGTCTCGTCTCGTTTTCGTCAGGTGATAACGGTTCGTTGACGACAATATTTCGTCATAATTTTCGTTGACGAAAGCAACACTAGCATCCACTATCCATCTGGACAGTCTTTGCTTCGTGACTGGAGACCCTTTGGATCGGCCACCGAAGCAGACAAAGAGCTGTTCTGATTGCCTATAGGGCGCAGAACGCTCCAAATAGACCTTTAACGCTCTGACAGGGCAGAGCAGATTAGCCTCCCCATCCTCTTCGGAAGGGGGAAGAGCTAATAAAGTAATCACCTGTGCTCTAAACGGTGTTGAGAGCACCTTAGGTACATAGCCGTGTCTGGATTTGAGAGTGACTTTGGAGTCATCTATTCCAAACTCCAAACAGGAGGGACTCACAGAGAGCGCCTGCAGATCTCCCACTCACTTGATAAATGCCAGTGCCAGCAGGAGAGCAGTCTTTAGCGAAAGTGGTTTGAGATCAAACGACTGAAGCGGCTCAAACGACGGACCCTTCAGGGCCCCAAGGACCGTGGAGAGGTCTCAAGACGGTATAGGAGCAGCTCTGGAAGGGTTCATCCTCCTGGCTCCCTTTAAAAAACCGTACAACCAAGTTGTTTCTTCCAAGTGATTGGCCAGCCACCGGAGCATGATAAGCTGCTATGTCTGCCACATACACTTTGAGCGTGGATGGGGAACGGCCCTCATCCAGCAGCTCTTGTAAGGAGGAGAGTATCACTGATACCTCACATGACTGGGGTTCAAAGTGTCTATCTGAGCACCAGCCGGAAAACACTGACCACTTCAGGGCATAGAGACGCCTGGTAGATGGGGCTCTAGCCTCAGATATTGACCCTGTCAGGGAGGTCCCTGGGTGCCCGTTGAGGGGCCACACATGTAAAGCCCATAAATCTGGGCAAGGATGCCAGATCGTCCTGTTCGCCTGCGCGAGGAGATCTTTCCTCAGTGGGACAGGCCAGGGGACTTCGTCCATCATCTGAACCAACTCTGGGAACCACGGCCTGGATTTCCAGAGGGGGGCCACTAGGAGGACTGGGCATCCGCGTCCCTGACCCATTTGATGACCTGGGGAAACGCATAAAGGGGGCAACTGGGCCAGGGATGGGCCGTGAGTCCCTGCTTTTCGAAAAGAACACTGCGCAGTGAGTGTTGTTTCTCGAGACGGAAAAGGTCGACTTTGGCCTCGCCGAAAACACTCCATATCAGACGGACCGTCTGAGGGTTTAGAGACCACTTGCCTAGGGGAGTGTCGTCTCTAGAAAGCATATCCGCACCCAGATTCTGAATGCCAGGGATATGTGCTGCTCACCCGTTCTCGAAAGGGAACAAAGAGATCCAGATTTGAACTCATCGAGGCGGTTCTTCTCATCCTGGTCTTCCACCCTGTATGATTTTGCTGTGTGTTTTTGTCATTTTTAGTCGTTTTTGTTTTTAAATATTTCTATATACATTTTATATATTCTATAATGTTTGTTTTTATTTAGTTTTAGTTATTTTAGGACATCAAGTTCAACTAAATTAAAATGAGATCCTGCCTTGGCAATTTGCTGAAATAAAAAAGTTGTTTATATTTTATTTTATTTCAGTTAACATTTATTTTATAATGATGATTTATGATGATTATGTTATGAACATGATTTTTTTTTTAATGGTTCAAGTTTTTGTTGACGATAATATCCCTGCTAACTTAAGCTAACCTTCATAAACATAATATAAAGATCTTTAAATAAATTTCATGACTTTTTAAGAAATTAGAATTGATCAAAAACGCTGCATTCATTCATCACATTACTGACTGTTTGTTCACATAGATAATCATGCACATGCAATTCTGCTGCTATTTTTACAAGAATGCAGTTTTGTGTACCACTGCAAACACTGAATCCTGTAGAATCCTATAGGTATATCATGGCTATACCTGTATATACATGTAATTCTGTTACCAGGCCACAAAACAAACCCGTTTCAGTCATACCTGACTCCAGATTTGAACTCCTCGATGAGGCGGTTCTTCTCATCCTGGTCTTCAACCCAGTACATACTGGGAATGACGAACTCCGACACCACACGACACTCAGGACAAGACCTGCACACAATAACACTTCATTACACCACAACACTCGAGACAAGACCTGCACACAATAACACTTCATTACTCCACAACACTCGAAACAAGACCTGCACACAATAACACTTCATTACTCCACAACACTCGAGACAAGACCTGCACACAATAACACCTCATTACTCCACAACACTCGAGACAAGACCTGCACACAATAACACTTCATTACTCCACAACACTCGAGACAAGACCTGCACACAATAACACCTCATTACTCCACAACACTCGAAACAAGACCTGCACACAATAACACTTCATTACTCCACAACACTCGAGACAAGACCTGCACACAATAACACTTCATTACTCCACAACACTCGAGACAAGACCTGCACACAATAACACTTCATTACTCCACAACACTCGAGACAAGACCTGCACACAATAACACTTCATTACTCCACAACACTCGAGACAAGACCTGCACACAATAACACTTCATTACTCCACAACACTCGAGACAAGACCTGCACACAATAACACTTCATTACTCCACAACACTCGAGACAAGACCTGCACACAATAACACTTCATTACTCCACAACACTCGAGACAAGACCTGCACACAATAACACTTCATTACTCCACAACACTCGAGACAAGACCTGCACACAATAACACTTCATTACTCCACAACACTCAAGACAAGACCTGCACACAATAACACTTCATTACTCCACAACACTCGAGACAAGACCTGCACACAATAACACTTCATTACTCCACAACACTCGAGACAAGACCTGCACACAATAACACTTCATTACTCCACAACACTCGAGACAAGACCTGCACACAATAACACCTCATTACTCCACAACACTCGAGACAAGACCTGCACACAATAACACTTCATTACTCCACAACACTCGAGACAAGACCTGCACACAATAACACTTCATTACTCCACAACACTCGAGACAAGACCTGCACACAATAACACTTCATTACTCCACAACACTCGAGACAAGACCCGCACACAATAACACTTCATTACTCCACAACACTCGAGACAAGACCTGCACACAATAACACTTCATTACACCACAACACTCGGTAGTATCGAAGAACTTCAAGGGAGTTTTAAGTAATTAATGCAAACGTAAAGTTACATCCCCCCCATATATATATATACATTTATATTTAAAAATTTGATCCGATCCGTTGCTAAAAAACGTAAATGATCCGATCCATTCCACCACTAGTTATGATTAATTAAGATTCCATCCCAGTGGACTGACTCACTTTCGGATCTGGTTCTGGAACTGCTCGGCGCAGCGCCACTGGCGTATGCAGCTCAGACAGTACGTGTGTACGCAGCTCGACAGGATCCCGAAGCGCCGCTCCGACGGAGACGTCTTCTCGTACACCACATCCAGACAGATCTTACACTGCTTATCCTGACTCTGCTGAGCTGCAAACGCCCGCTCCATGTCCATCTCGAAGGCCGCCATGCACATCTGAGACCAGACAGAATCAACATCAACATCATCATCATCATAATCAACATCAGCATCAGAATCATCATCATCATCATCATCATTATCAGCATCATCATTAGCATCATCATGTCCCCCTGTAGTCAATCATTTTAGCCCTTAAAGGGATAGTTCACTTTGAAATTAAATTTTGGTATGTTTTAGCTTACCTCAAGGGCATCCAAGATGTAGGTGTCTTTTTTTCCGCAGTAGTTTCAATTTTGATATTTTTAGGTCAAACCGTTCTTGTCTGTCAGTCATATAATGCAGGTCGATGGTCACTGTCTCAAAGAGCATGCACAGAGTCTAAATTAAAACAATTCCACATCGTCCAAATTAAACAATTCCCCATCGTAAGTACACATTGATGGCCTAAGACACGAAACGAGCGGTTTGTGTGAGAAAACGAACAGTATTTATATCGTTGTTACCTCTTGTACACAGCCACGTCCAAGTGATCTGAGAGCGCGGGCGGGTATAGATATATACAATAGAAGTCGCCTTGGCTACTGCAGTTCATTGGAACGAAAACCGTAGCCAAGGCGACATCTAGTGTATATATCTATACCCGCCCGCACTCTCAGATCACTTGGACGTGGCTGTGTACAAGAGGTAACAACGATATAAATACTGTTCGTTTTCTCACACAAACCGCTCGTTTCGTGTCTTAGGCCATCAATATGTACTTACGATGGGGAATTGTTTAATTTGGACTCTGTGCATGCTCTTTGAGACAGTGACCATCGACCTGCATTATATGACTGACAGACAAGAACGGTTTGACCTAAAAATATCAAAATTGAAACTACTGCGGAAAAAAAGACACCTACATCTTGGATGCCCTTGAGGTAAGCTAAAACATACCAAAATTTTATTTCAAAGTGAACTATCCCTTTAACACTGAAACCAAAATTATTATTTTTTCTTGAAAAATGTGTTATGTCTTAAAACATCTTGAATGTAACTCAACACCCTTGCCACATTTAGTACACGTGGTTCTATGAATATGCAAATGAGCCCCGTCTCCACTCACTCACTCAGCTCAGAGATCCACTGGTTGACGATCACACGTTGATCTGATTGGTTACAAGGTAGTTTGTGACGTCAGAAACACCAGCGATTTTAAAGCGTGTTTTTGAGACTGTCTTTGGTTCACTGCAGTTTTAAGGAGAAAATACTCAGCAATGGTGTCGACTTATGAATTTACACATGCTTTGTCCTAAAGCATATTAAAAACACCACATAAACATATAACAACATTACAAGCTGGATTTTCACCACAGGGGGACTTTAAATTTACTTTTGAAAATTAAGTTGAAGGTTTCTACATTATTACTAAAACAAAAAGCGTCAATGGTGGAGGAGAAAACAGAAAGCGTAAGTGGTGGAGGAGAAAACAGAAAGCGTCAATGGTGGAGGAGAAAACAGAAAGCGTCAGTGGTGGAGGAGAAAATAAGAGTAATATTTTACAAAAACTACTTTTATGGTGAAAGTTTTAGGTAGTTTTTTAGGCGAGAATGTAGTTGTTTAGACCTCTAATATGTGATTTAAACATAAACATAGCACCTATTTGAAAGCTTGTTTTTTCAGCGGCCGTACAACGCTCATGTACTTCGGGAATTTGATGCTAGCTCTTATGTAGATAGTGTTTAAACATGACGCATGATTAATTTCAAACATGCAATAAATATGATATCTTTACTTCAACTGATGCACTCAATCTGCTGCATTAAAAAACTGAACTGAACGAATGAAAACCAATAGAAGTCACCTTTTCATGCGCTGCTCTTTGCTCGGGGTCGTGCGGGTGTAGAACCTGGAGCCGGCAGATTTCACACACGTCGCCGTGGAGATACGGGCAGCGGTCGCCATAGTTACACTGGCCCGCCGCCAGGTACGGGCAGAGTTGCGGCTGAGGCCCGGCGTCCGGATACGGGCCGGATGAGGCAGAACTCTCAGAACTCTCCAGCCCAGAGCGAATGGCCTCCAGGTACGAGTGCGGTTTACCGTGAGCGCTGGCGTCTCTGTAGTCCCAGCAGTCCTCCGCACTCTCTCCATATGGGCCCAGAGCTGAGAACACACACACACACACACACACACATTACAATATCATAACAATGTTGTGTATGTTGTCTCCGGGGTCTGTTGGGAAAAGACTCGACTCGTTCACATTTTAATTGATTTCTGAAAGTTCAAGAGAAGCAAAAGAAACTGTGTTGCTGCTCCTTCTTTCATTCGTTCTTAAATGTGCAGTGTGTAAATATTAGCGGCATCTAGTGGTGAGGTTGCGAACTGCACCCAACAGAAGTTACGTTGGCCAACAGGAAGTGATGTCGTCTTCTGAGACAGCAGAGAGTAGCCAGTTAAGCAATGAGGTTTCTTTACAAAGATAAATTAAGAAAGTAGGTTTACTTAATTATTAGGTATATAGTTAATTATTATTATGTAGTCCCAGCAGTCCTTGGCACTCTCGCCTCCAAATGGACCCAGAGCTGCACAACACACACACAAAGTAACATTACAATCTCTCCTGGGTCTGTTGGGAAAAGAAGTGACTCGTTCACATTTCAAATGATTTCTGAAAGTTCAAGAGAAGCAAAAGAAACTGTGTTGCTGCTCCTTTCTTTCGTTCTTAAATGTGCAGTGTGTAAATTCTAGCGTCATCTAGTGGTGAGGTTGTGAATTGCAACCAACAGAAGTTACGGTGGCTGACAGGAATAGATGTCATCGTCTGAGACAGCAGAGAGTAGCCAGTTAAGAAATGAGGCGCAAAATGGCTATTTCAATGTAAGGGGACCTGCGGTGTATGTAGGTAGAAATGGCTCATTCTAAGGTAATAAAAACATAACGGTTCATTATGTAATATCTTTATACACTACTGAAAACATAGTTCTGTTTATGATATTGCATTTCTGTCAACAGATCCTCCTAAATATTACACAATGCACCTTTAAAGGAAACGTCTCGGTTACGTATGGTAACCCTCGTCCCTGAAGAAGGGAACGGAGACGCAACGTCGGTGACCGACGAATAGGAATCTCGCTAGAGAGGCAAATCTACTTTGAGTGTAACTAAAACGAGCCAATGCACATTGGCATGCTATAATTGCATCAGCTGTGCTGCATTGTGGCACACGCATATAATGAGCAACATTTAGGTATCACATCGTATCGCATCTTCAGGTTTTCGCTGAGGAGCCGAGCCTGTGACCGGGCTGCCCTAGCGGGGTGCCTAGCGGTGGTGTCTCCGTTCCCTCCTTCAGGGAACGAGGGTTACCATAAGTAACCGAGACGTTCCTCTTCAGTTCCTACGAATAGGAATCCCTACCAAAGGGCCACAACTGCGGACTCCATCCAGCGCCCTGTGCAAGCCTCTTGCCCCTTCTTGCCTGGCAGGACGATAGGAGAGGGCTTACACAGAGAGAGACCCTCACTGCTGTTCCGTGATAACCCATACAGTGAGACTATTGGATAACACTGAGAAAGCATGCCCTTTCCGTTAGGAAGGAGAACACTGCGGAACCCACATTCTTCCCCGAAGGGGTTAAGTGGAGATATACATATGGACTAACACAAAGGTTGTACTGCATATGATATACTGGGTGACTTAGCCCAGGGGAAAGACACAGGCTTCCGTTTAGGAGCAGCCGTGGAAGAAACACATATTGGATCCCCCCAGGGTCGCACACACGGAACCCAGCCTAGACCCGGTTCTCAAGGATTCAACAGATAAAGGCCTGGCGCCGGACACTCCGCCACGTCCGGCACGAGGGTGTTGGAGGACTCAGCAGGTTTTTCACTCTGGATTTAACAACCTCACCCCTCTAAGGAACCTGACGACCAGGTCGTGCTTTCGAACTGTTTGGCCATCTATGAGGTCATGGTAGGCTGAAATAGTGGCAGCATGTACTTCAGAGTCGGAACGTCCTTCCTCAGAGGAATGGGCCAGGGAGGGGCTGTCACGAGGAGGATGAGTTCTGGGAACCAGGTTCAGGTGGGCCAATAGGGAGCCACCAGAAGGACCTGCTCCTCGTCCTCCCTGACTTCGCACAAGGTCTATGCAAGTAGGCTCACTGGGGGGAACGCATATTTGCGAAGGCCCTGGGCCAGCTGCGTGCCAGTGCATCTGTGCCGACTGTTCCCTCGGTCCGGGAGTAAGACAGCTGGCAGTGGGAGGTCTCTGAGGAGGCAAAGAGGTCTACCTGAGCCTCCCAGAAATCTCTCCAAATCACCTGAACCGCCTGGGGGTGGATTCGCCATTCTCCCGGGAGCACAGCTCGTGATAGCTTGTCGGCCACACGGCTGAGCACACCGGGGGCATACATGGCCCGAAGCGACCTCAGATGCTTCTGACTGCCAGAGGAGGAGATGGCAGGCGAGTTGCGATATGCGATGGGAGCGTAGACCACCTTGCCGGTTGATGTACACAACAGTCACAGTGTTGTCCGTGGACCAGCATGTCCCAGCCCTGTAGCGGCCTCTATAAACAGCTCAGAGCGAGACATACTGCTAGCTACTCGAGGCAGTTGATGTGCCAATGCATTTGGGGGCCCGTCCGCACCCCTGACACTGCATGCTTGTTGTACGTGGCACCACAGCTGATGGCAGAGTCATCCGTGAACACCACAGCATGCCTGGACACCTGTTCCAAGGACACTCCTGCCCGCAGGAACGAGGGGTCTGGTCACAGGCTGAAGGTCTAGCGGCACGCCGGTGTGATTGTCACCCAGTGAGTGCTGTGATGCCAGTGCTGAAGTGGTCTCATATGGAGCAGCCCGAGCGGAGTTACCGCTGCTACTGCCATATGCCCCAGGAGCCTCTGAAAGCACTTTAGTGGGACCGCCGTCATGCATTTGAACGCATTCAAGCAGTTCAGCACTGACCGAGCGCATTCCTCTGTGAGGCTCGCTGTCTGTGCAACTGAATCCAACTCCATAACGAGAAAAGAGATCCTCTGCACGGGGGAGAGTTCTCTCATGGGAACAAGGGGCCCCTCTGTGACTTTCATGAAGACACGGGGAGAAAGGGACAGCCCGAAGGACAGGACCTTGTACTGATATGCTTGACCCTTGAACGCAAAGCACAGAAACGGCCTGTTTCGAGTGAGAATCGAGACATGAAAGTTTGCGTCCTTCAGGTCAATCGCTGCAACCCAATCTCAGGGACGGATGCATTCGAAAATGTGTTTCTGCATGAGCATTTTGAACGGTAGCTCCTTCACAAGTCGAAGGACTTGTTCACCGATTCAAAACTCGCAGGTACAAGATTGGTTGTAACCCTCAGCTTTTCTTGGGTACAATGAAGTAGGGGCTGTAATACCCTGACCTCATATCGGTTGGAGGGACCGGTTCTATCGCGTCCTTCACCAGTAGGACTGCGATCTCCACTCGCAAGACATGGGTATCGGCTGCTCTCACTGTAGTGGAGTGGATGCCCCGAAACTTTGGGGGACGCCGGGTGAACTGAATCGCACAGCCGAGCCTGATGGTCCGAACGAGCCAGCGAGCCAGACTGGGGAGCGCTAACCAGGCTTGCAGAGACCATACAAGCGGGACCAGAGGGACCTCAGGCGTACCCACAGTGGGGCAGCGAGGTGGAATGCAGGGACACGGCACAGGAGGCTCTCTGGGAGGCGGACCGTAGCGGGGTCTGAGTGTGCTGGGCAACACTTACCTACTAGAGGAGCACTCATCCTGGATCACTGCTACAGTAACGTTAAATCTGCTTACCAATCCAGGCTTAGACCAGCTTTTGGAAAATCGGATCACTCCTCTGTGTTACTTCTTCCTACATATGTACAGAGGAGTAAACAATCAAAACCTTCATCATGCATCATTCAGTGCTGGACGAAGGAAAGTGAAGTGAAACTACAAGGATGTTTTGATGCTACTGATTGGTCTGTGTTCCATTCAGATAACTTGGATGAGTATTGTGATGTAGTGACTGGGTATATTGACTATTGTATCGATTGCTGTGTTCCAAAAAAGGTAATAAAACGGCACGCTAGTCAGAACCCGTGGTATAATGCGGAAGTAAATAGGAAAATACAACAGCGGGCCATGGCTTTTAAATCTGGTAACGCTGCTGCGTATAAATTGTCCAGATATTCTCTGGAGCGGTCCATTAAAGCCGCCAAACGAGCCTATGGAGCTAAGTTAGAGGGACATTTCATGGAGGGGGATTCACGACGAATGTGGCAAGGGTTAAATTCCATCACCGCTTGGAAACCTAAAGGAAGATCCATCATCACCAATGTTGACCCTTTTTTGCCAAACGAACTAAATGAGTTTTATTGTCGTTTTGAAATTGAAAATGCTGAACCTGTTGTTCTCACAGCTTGTAATGACCAGAGCTTTACCATCACTCAGGAGGATGTGCAGAGGGTCTTGTCCAGGACGAAGGTTAGAAAGGCCCCTGGACCGGACTGTATTCCTCCACGTGTTCTTAAACTGTGCTCCGAGCAACTTGCTCCTGTTCTGACTGATCTTTTTAACATGTCACTTAGGAAGTGCACTGTTCCAGTCAGCTTTAAAAGATCAATCATAATTCCAGTGCCCAAGAAGACACCTGTGACGTGTTTGAATGATTATCGGCCAGTGGCCCTGACATCTGTTTTGATGAAAAGTTTTGAGCGGTTGGTGTTGGACTTTATTAGAGATCAAATTCCTGTGTCTGTAGATCCACTTCAATTTGCATACAGGAAAAACAGAAGTGTTGAGGACGTCATTTCCCTTGCTTTGAACTCTGTCTATAAGCATCTTGATGTAAAAAAATCATATGCTAGAATGCTATTTTTAGACTATAGTTCAGCTTTTAATTCAATGGTCCCTACAAAGCTCATTCACAAACTGAAATGTCTTGGACTTGATGATGCCATTTGTAAATGGATTTTTAACTTTTTGACTTGTCGACCACAAAGGGTCAAAATGAATGGTTGCATTTCTGATGAGCTGTATATTAGCACTGGTTCACCGCAGGGGTGTATTTTGAGTCCACTCTTGTTCACATTGTACACTCATGATCTTGTGGCATCTCATGATAATAATGTGATAATCAAATATGCAGATGATACAACTATCATTGGGCTGATTAGTTCAAATGATGAATCTCATTATCGAGAGGAGGTAGAGAATGTTGTTCAATGGAGTAGAGAAAATAACTTGCTTTTGAACACTTCAAAAACGTGTGAACTTGTTATTGATTTTTGTCACAACAGGAATCAGTTGCCTATTACTATCCATGATTCTGATGTGCAGATTGTTGAGAAATGTAAATTCTTGGGTGTGACTCTTTCTCACGATTTGAATTGGAGCTCAAATACGACAAACATTGCTAAGAATGCGAGACAGCGCCTCTTCCTTTTACGTAAGCTTCGAGAGTTTACTCAAAATACTAAGATTCTTTTGAACTTTTATTTTTGTGTAATTGAGAGTGTCTTAACCAGTAGTATAAATGTGTGGTTTGGCAATCTCACTTTAAGAGAGAAGAGGGCTTTGAACAAAGTGGTTCGCTCAGCCAGCAGGACCATTGGCTGCACTCTGCCATTCCTGGAGGCCACATATAAAGCTAGACTATTGAAAAGAGCTTTACAACTTGCTAATGATGCCTCAGGCCATCCTGCAAGGGCCTTTTTTGAAATGCTTCCTTCAGGGAGAAGGTATCGCTCGGTCAAATGTTCCACTGATCGCCATCTAAATAGTTTCTTTCCCCAAGCTGTGATCACTTTAAACAAAGCATTTTTAAAATAGGCTTTTAAATTTTTTGTATAGATTTTTAATGTACAGCATTTTACTCTTAAGACTTTTATGTGGCATTTGCTTGTGTGTTTTTTGTGTTGTGTCGACTTTGCACTTTGAGCTTCTTGTACATTTTTTCCAATGTGGTTTCATACTGCAAATGGCTAATAAAGTGAATCTGAATCTGAATCTGAATCTGATCTGGTTCCACAGTGATGCACTATAGGGGGAGGGGCCCTAGGTGGTTGGATCCCCGAAGGAGATGCCCTCAGCTCTCAGGTCACCCAAACTATTCTACTTAAGTAGACCTCTCCTGGTGGCCACCAGGGAGGGTGCTACAACAGAGAGAATAGGCAAAAGGACCGCGCACCTTTGCGCGGAGCGCCGAGCAAAAAGGAGAGCGCCGAGCAAGCGCTGGGTTGCCGTGACAACCCGCGCTGCAGCTCGGCGGCACACGACACACTGAGCTAGAGACCTGTCCGGGTTTTGCCCGGTGGAAGCTCTTGCTGCTCTCCACGGTCTCCCAGAGTGTTGAGCAGACCTGTGGCTGTGCTTTTACACACAAGCGGCAGCCGGCCAACAACAGAGGGGACTCACCTGCTGCTCATTATATGCATGTGTGCCCCAATGCAGCACAGCTGATGCAATTATGGCATGCCAATATGCATTGGCTCGTTTTAGTTACACTCGAAGTAGATTGGCCTCTCTAACGAGATTCCTATTCGTCGGTCACCGACATGGCATTGGAGTGACCGACTGGAGAGGAACGCCAATTCTTAAAGATGGCAAAAGAGAGCAAACCATTACAAAGCAAAAAGGGACGAATGTATGTAAAAAACATTAACCTAAACACGCATTTTCTACATTTCCTTGGTGCATAAACTATTTAAAACAATATCTGCTCAAGCATTTATACTTTTAGTGCAACACAGGGGTGTGCGATATTGACAAAAAATGATATCTCGATATCGATAACGATAATAAGATGATATTTTGCTGCGTGTGTTTATTGTCTTTGGCAGGTTCAGTACTGTCGTGAAAAGAGACTCCTAAAGCTTTAGATTTTCTTCATATTCTGTGTGGCGGTCAGTTCACAGCAGTGACAGAAATCATCTTTTCCAATTGATTTTTACCTTTTATGGGCATTTTTTAAAACTAATTAAATATATGCATAATCCTTTGTGTCAAATTCTTACATTTAATCAATAAATTAAATTAGAATAATAAGACACAATTAGAGATGCACCGATTACAATTTTCTAGGCCGATTCCGATATCCGATGTCTCAATGAGTTTGACCTGCCGATACCGATTTTAGCCAATTCTGATTTCATTTTTTCTAACCACTTTACAGCACACACATATATTTATTTTCTATCTTTTCTTTAATAGAACATTTTACATTTTGCATAGAACATAGATCATTTTTTGAACAGATAATCGCTATAATATAGAACTATATAAATTACTCCTGGTGTGGGAAATTCACACACATCTAAAGTGTAGTGTTATGGAAGAACCATTTCCGTCTTTTCTTATCCAATATCCAACTAAAAAAAATGTATATATTTAGCAAACTTGTATGAAAACAGGTAAAGGCAATAATATATATATATAGCCTTGCAGTATAAAGATATTTCTATATTTCTATATTTTCTGGCTAATTTACTTTATTTATTTTTTATAATCATAACCATACTTGCAACCTAAACTGAATAATGAAAAACAAGTTTAAATGGGTAAATCTTCTACAAATATTTTTGAGTCTTTGTTTTCTTTTCTGACATACTCCAGTTCTTGTTAAAACACACTAGACATGCAGAGGTATTTTTGCCCCTTATCTTGAATGTTGAGGGTGTTATAAATGCACAAGCGCACTAGTCTAACCTACTAGACTACATCATGTAGTGTATGTGTGCGCGCTCTCTCTATCTGTGTTTCTGTAAAGTGATGGACACACTCGATTATGTCGGATCACACATCACTAAAACAACAATCACAATATTACCGTAGACGATAGACATTACACACCCCTAATAGAGTCCAATAATTTACTTTATTTCTTTCATTTCTAATGTAGCATGTAGTGTATCTGCGCTAGAGTCATGAGTAGTGCAGATTAGGGGTGTAACAATATATCCTGTCACAATACAAAAATGCAACAATAATGTGTTGTGAATAGTGTCAATATGTGTCGTGGATAGTTCACCCAAAATAAAAATTACTGTCAGTAAAAATTTAAGTTTACAGAGTTTTAGTGTCAGAACTTCATTAAACTACTATATATAATGTTGAATATAATGTATAATAATGCAGTGGGGGAATATGTGTGTGTCCTGATAATGCCAAATGTCTGATGTTACCAGTAAAAGTGTCCTACATTACATTATTATAAATATATCTAGTCAGTGACAGTGAAAGCATATTCATCTAAAATAATTCTGTGTTTTCAGCTTCAGAATCATGAATATTGTTATTCTGGTGTCTCTATTGTCCTGTGCTTTGGGTTTCAGCACCAAGTCCAAGACTATTCATTTACACACACAATGAAATACCCAATTTAGCATTTTAATCAACAGTTAATTTTTTGTTAACCTTTTATCATGTGTCTTGGAGTATCGCAATAATATCGTATGGTGAGTTCAGTATGGTGAGTTCAGTATCGTGATATGAGGGAATGGTACCTTTGTCTCTCAGCACCAGTGGTTTTTTGCCAGGTTTGCCAGTGTTTGCTGGTGGAGCGGGTCCCGGCGCTGACCCGGATCTGTTCGGGTTCTCGACCGCTGCGCCACGGCCACACGGTTTCACATGATCATATCTATCACACAACAAATACATATATGAGACGTACATGGTGATTCTTCAGTTAGGGGACCTTTTCATTCTGTTATTAAAGTAACTTTTCTCCACTTTTTTTATTTGTGAATCATCTGTGATTGTATATACATGTTTGTGATTGATTGTGACTAGACTTTTTGAAGAACCTGGTAAGAAAGAATAATCAAATACATAAAATTGCTGTATCTGGAATTTTTATTTCTAGAAAATATTCACATCTTTAAAATTGCACTGTAAAGTCACTCTGGCGCTGGCTGGGCAGAACTGTGGATCGTATCACACAAGTCGTGTGTACGTGACCATTCAGCACATAGTTATAGACACATTCAGCACATAGTTATAGGCATCTAAAGATTTATACGCCCTCAGTTTCTCTTTACGCTCGGTTTCTCTATCAGGTGTAGATGTCAGGCCACTCAATCGAGGTAACGCTAGCGTTAATCCTGTCAGATCATCCATTGAGTGAGCGTGTACGGGTCGGGCCAATCTGGTTCCGTCCGTTAAAGTTAACTTTTGCAGATAACAATCGCAGTCCTGGACAGGGAGTGACCTTACCTTACATATTAAGATTAAATCGGATTTTTGTTAAATAAAAAGCTAACAAAACTTGCAAACTAGCGTTAGTGAAGCAGCCACCTAAGCTCCGCCCACAAAGAGACGTCAGAATGTTTACTAACTGTGAAACGCTTCACAAACAAGAACAAATGTAGGACAGGGCTTGATTGTGTCTGTGGTGAATTGATTGGATGGTTGTGGTTTGCTATTGGTGGATCTCATGTGAGTGACAGGTTGCCCCGCCCTCGCGCCAGTACACACGTCATCAAAGACAAATTGAAGAATCACTCATAAAATATGCCTATAGTTACTCAGGAAAATGCGTGCAAAAAGGTTTAAAACATGCTATTTGCGTCACCTGCATCGGTCTCCATAGGCACAGACTCCTCTCTGGTAGTATTTACAGATGGTTGAGGGTTTGCTCGTGTTCAGATCGTGAGAGAACAAACACCTGCTGCCCTCACGACACACACCGTGCAGGAAATACCTGCACACACACACAAAACATCATCAACACACCTGAATCAGAGCATGAGATGCTGAATGAATGTGTAAGTGTCAGAGATCCGATGCGTCAGTCCAGCTAACGTTACACCATTTTCTCTCATGTCAAAGTCATGATGATATTATCAATGACCTTATTTACTGCAGTCAGCGAGGCTTTGATGGCTGTGTAATGACGGTTATGCGATTCTCTTTACCTGCAGGTCACTTGTTTCGTTGACATCTTTTATCCGGGTACGAATGTAATATCTTACAGTGAATTGTTACTGTCTGCACGGTTTTGTGCAACCTGAAAATATCACCGGCTCAGCGCCGCGACTGATCATTGCTTCCGCCTGGTGCGATTCACTTCCACGAGTCGGTTCTTTCGAACGAATCGTTTCATAGCCGTATCTCAGTTTTTGGTTAAAAGAGCAGTTCTTCATTGGTTTATAAAATGAGAACGTTAGGGAAACGTTCTGTGTTTGCTGGGAGTTCACAAACGATTATTTTACATCATGTAAGTACGCATGGAATCGTTTGAACTGACTCTTTTGAACGATTCGTTCACGAATCGCATAAATCGCTTTTTCTGCTGAACATAACAAACCAGCTTTCACTACAGATACTTATTAAGGAAGGTGTGGGAAATAATAAAGCGGATAAACTGACCTGGAAAGAGAATAAGTTTTATTATTTAATTTTATAGATGGATTTACTGGAGGAATCTGTTTTTTTGCGCCCCCTGCTGGACTAGTTTCGAACACAATGACGTCACCTGTGGAACGTGAGAAAACAAAACCGATCTGAGATCAGGCTCAGAGGACGACAGGTAACGCGAACACCTGAACTCTAATGGAGAAAACTGTGATCAAATACAGACACTGTGGAAGAGATGTGTACAGTTTCTCCTCATATTCTCAGTGCCAGTGTCCGATCTGTCATCAGACTCCAACTTTCGGACTGTTAAACGCGCCGGTCGCGCTCTCCTGCCCGTTTACTAATGGACACAAAGTCTCGTGTGCGTTTCTCATAGGATCTATTCACGGACCATCACATCTTGGGTGAGTTTATACGACTATTATTCATGTAATATTCAGTTCCTGTGAAATACTGTTCCAGTGGGCGGAGTAGACATGAATATTCATGAGTTCCACAATTGTGGGCGTGATCTTGAGATAATGAGATGGAACTGAAAATATTAGTGCACGCTCCTCAAATCGCAACTTGTTTAGTGGATTATTTCGAGAAGGTAATGAAGTTTCAATGCTAAGCATTAACTGTTGATAAACTTGAGCCTTACAGATGGGGCTGGGAAACACTGGCTACATATAAAACAAACACAAAGAGATATATATTAAATAATATCCTGGCTCTTCCAAGCTTTATAATGGGAGTGAATGGTGCCTGAGATTTTGAAGCCCCAAAAAAGTGCTTTCATCATCATAACAGTAATCCATACGGATCCAGGGGTTAATAAAGGCCTTCTGAAGCCAAGAAAAATATCCATGTTTATAACTTTATAAACTATAATCACTGGCTTCCAGTAACGGCTGTACGCAAGTCTAGTTCCGGCGAAAGAGAGACCTCTGACCCGACTCATGATGTATTGACCATAGACTGTAAAAAAAATATGTTTGTAGTGTGCGTGACGTCACCCGTAGTGTTTCTGAAGAGCATTTTTGAAGTCTAAAGTGGGCGGAGCCGGCCGTCGCCATCTTGGCAGCGCGTCACTCCTGCATAAACGAATATGTGTAGCGAGGCTACGGATTAGCTGAGGTGACGTGACGCTAATAGACAGCAGATAAACGGCTAGCAGTGACATCAGTGGCAATCCACCTGTCACTCAAGTGGCCACGCCCTTAATTATGCACAACTTTAAGGCTTAATATAATTTCAACGGATGAGTAATAAAATAATTCACCCCCTCACAGTCGTCATGAAGGGCAAAATTACCTATATAGACCAAAACCACTTTTTGCACCAGACTGTAAACATGTTTCTTCTGCTGTAAAGTTGGGCATTTTAACATGGGGGTCTATGGGATTGACTCTCTTCTGCAGCCGGCCTCTAGTGGCCAGTGGATGAACTGCAGTTTAAGTCACATCCGTGTTGAGTTCAAGAAAGAGACCTTGGTATTGACAAACGCGGAAGAGCAGAGGATAGAGCAAAACAAAACAACGGTCACGAATTAGAGTTTAAAGGAGCATTTTTAAAGAGAAATGTGGGAGGAGCTTGAGTTTGTTTGAACCGCGAGAGGCGTCAACTCTCAGCTGAGCTTACGCTACTCTTACATCATACGTCAGGTCAGAGGTCATGCTTCAGGTCAGAGGTCATGCGTCTGGTCAGAGGTCATGTGTCGAGTCAGAGGTCATGCGTCGGGTCAGAGGTCACTCGTCATGCAACGGGTCAGAGGTCACTCGTCATGTGTCGGGTCAGAGGTCACTCTTCTGCCAGAACTCGACTCGCGTCATATAGACCTAGACTAAATTATGGGGTAATTTTAATTTTTGGGTGAACTGTCTCTTTAAGACTGGAGTAATGACTGGAGTAATGACGCTGGACACTCAGCTTTGATCAGATAAATGCACCCTCGCTGAGCAGAAGAGACTCTTTAGAGAGCGTTGGATGGTAAGCTATAGTGACTCTTTTTCTGTCATTTTTTTACATGTTTTTCTCCAGAGAATGGAGTGACTCTGAGATACACGTGGGTCTTTCAAACTCAGAAGGTACAGTATCTCCCACCTGTGAATATTACACTATGTGTTAGTTCGAGTGTGTGTTCGACAGCTGTGTTTGTCGCAGGTCTGGTCTATAACTACACCCTGTCTGGGGTCCGCAGAGATGCTGGCGGCTGGGAGCGGTGTGTGTGTGTGTGTGTGTGTGTCCGGCTCGCGAGATCATGGGACGCTGAGCTGGAGAAGTTCTCTGCGCTTCCGGAATGGACTTCAGAGCGGTACGGCATTACACCTCCTGTAGCGAGTCCCTCATGTCACGATTCGACACACATCACCATACTGAACTCACAATACTGAACTCACCATACTGAACTCACCATACTGAACTCACCATACTGAACTCACAGTGCTGAACTCACCATACTGAACTCACAATACTGAACTCACCATACTGAACTCACCATACTGAACTCACCATACTGAACTCACCATACTGAACTCACAATACTGAACTCACCACACTGAACTCACCATACTGAACTCACCATACTGAACTCACCATACTGAACTCACAATACTGAACTCACCACACTGAACTCACCATACTGAACTCACCATACTGAACTCACAGTGCTGAACTCACCATACTGAACTCACCACACTGAACTCACAATACTGAACTCACCATACTGAACTCACCATACTGAACTCACCATACTGAACTCACCATACTAAACTCACCATACTGAACTCACAATACTGAACTCACCATACTGAACTCACAGTGCTGAACTCACGATACTGAACTCACCATACTGAACTCACCATACTGAACTCACAATACTGAACTCACAGTGCTGAACTCACCATACTGAACTCACCATAATGAACTCACCATAGTGAACTCACCATACTGAACTCACCATACTGAACTCACAGTGCTGAACTCACGATACTGAACTCACCATACTGAACTCACCATACTGAACTCACCACACTGAACTCACCACACTGAACTCACAATACTGAACTCACCATACTGAACTCACCATACTGAACTCACAATACTGAACTCACCATACTGAACTCACCATACTGAACTCACCATACTGAACTCACCACACTGAACTCACAGTGCTGAACTCACAGTGCTGAACTCACCATACTGAACTCACCACACTGAACTCACCATACTGAACTCACCATACTGAACTCACCATACTGAACTCACCATACTGAACTCACCATACTGAACTCACCACACTGAACTCACCACACTGAACTCACCATACTGAACTCACCATACTGAACTCACCATACTGAACTCACCACACTGAACTCACAATACTGAACTCACCATACTGAACTCACCATACTGATCTCACCACACTGAACTCACAATACTGAACTCACCATACTGAACTCACCATACTGAACTCACCACACTGAACTCACAATACTGAACTCACCATACTGAACTCACCATACTGAACTCACCACACTGAACTCACCATACTGAACTCACAATACTGAACCATATTACACTGTAAACCCGAATAAGTTAGCAGAACTCAAAAAATGTAAGGCAATCGATTGCCTAAATTTTTTTGAGTTTTGAAATTAAAAGTTTAAGTAAGCAGAACTTGCAGATTTTAAGTTTGTACTTTAACATTTCAAGTTAAGATTACACTATTTCATACATTTAACTTAAAACCTTCATGTAATCTCAATGTGAACATGAACACTTTTATTAGTATTCATTTATAGTTTTAACAAACTAGTTCGCTAACATACTACTGTGTTATCATGATAACAATAGTATGTTATATAGCACTTACTACATGAGGGCAACAACATAAAGATTTTATTTGGTCTCAAATCAAGCCGCATGCACCACTTGTCACCATTATGGTAACTATCCTAAAACCAACATTAACAGAAATTCTTCTAAATTAGCATAACAAAACATGAATCAATACTCAATCTCCCACTTAACATTAATCTTGCACAAAAAAACCCCATTATATTACACTTAATTTTAGCATTTACTCTCCCATTCAAGTGCCATCGCCAAAGCATGCTGGGAAATAGACATCCCAGCCGTTTCAGTTAAAATTAAGTTTGTTTAAATTAAAATAAATCATTTCATAAAACTCAAAACAATGAAACAGTTCAGTTTACTTAAAATATATCAGTTCTGTGAACTTGAAAAAAAAGAAAGTGCTAAATACTCATAAATGTTAATTTGACTGAACTAATTCAGTTAGGGCGTTAGGGTTTACAGTGATAGACACATGATAAAATACATTTAGTTGATTAAAATGTTAAATTTGGTATTATATTGTGTGTGTAAATGAATAGTCTTGGACTTGGTGCTGAAACCCAAAGCACAGGACAATAGAGACACCAGAATAACAATATTCATGATTCTGAAGCTGAAAATACAGTATTATTGTAGATGAATATGCTTTCACTGTCACTGACTAGATATATTTATAATAATGTAGGACACTTTTACTGGGAACTTGAGACATTTGGCATAATCAGGACACACACATATTTCCACACTGCATTATTATACATTATATTCAACATTATATATAGTAGTTTAATGTAGAACTGACACTAAAACTCTGTAAACTTTCATTTGTTTCTCACACAGTAATTTTCATTATAGACAACACATATTGATGCATTTTTGTATTGTGATATATTGTGACACCCTACCCACTACACCACAACATGTCACTGAATCTGTCCCGAGCCTGAGGTGTGTGTTCCTGCAGGTTTGAGGAGGAGCGTGTGTTCGGCTCCTGCTGTTACGGCTTCGCTCTGAGCTTCATAAACCACATGCTCCTGCTGACCGGACACGAGTCTCTGAGCAGAGACCAGTTCACCCAACGCCACGTCTTACCCCGGATGAAGACGGTCTCTCGATACATCAACATCTATCATGCAATATCACAACATGGATTTTACACAGCGAATGCACCGGATGACATGGGATGCACACTTCTTCATAAAACACTATAATTTAATATACTGTATACAGTATAGGCCTGTTATTCTTCATGAATGCAGCGCTGTATTAAACCACACGGTGTTCGATATAGAACTGTAGGGGTTCTAGACTCAGTGTTAAAGAACACTTGATGCCTAAGAGCTTCTGTACACAGCTGGAGATAAAGCTTTCAAAAGAAGGATTTCACATATAAGAACCACTTTGCTTCCCAGTAGAGCCTTTCAATTCTTCACATCTAGAACCCTTCGTGCGAGTGAGAGATTCCCTGGATGTTAAAGGTTCTTCATGGAATAAAGAAGCTTTAGTTTAAGAGTGAAGGAGAAATGTCTTACATTATTGCATAATACTTTCACGTTTAAATGAACACCATGTATTTTTTTTTTTAATTAACAAGATTTAAATCATGACTCAATAAATAATGTGTGTGTCTGTGTGTGTGACTGAGTGAGTAAGTAAGTGTGTGTCTGTGTGTGTGGGGGGGGGGGGAGTGTGTGTGTGTGTGAACAGAGGAGAGTGCTGGAGAAAAGAGAACGAGACAGAGCTCGTAATAAAACAAGAATCAACATCAGCTTCATTCAGGAGATGAAGAACTGAGGGATTTGAAGTGTTGTAACAGTGACGTGGAGATGATGGAGTTTTGTTACTCTACAGGAGAGTAAGTAGTTTTATTGAACAGATAAACTCATATCTCTCTTTAACCCTTTAGAACCTGAGCTAAAATGTTTTTCACATTTTTTGACTGTAAAATTCTAAAACGATGTGCTATCTTCATGTGCAAGGTGTCATCTTTTTCAGAAAAAGATTAGCTTTCAACAAATTACAGTTATTGACCATTATTGTGTGTGGTGAGTTTGTAAATAGAATTTAAATAGACAAAAAAATAAAATAAACGAGAATAAATTTACTGATTTTTATTTAGAAAAAAAACGGAAAAAATCATGAACGAAAGAAACTAACACTTTAAAGTTGAAATATGAACTATAATACATATATACAAGTCTTTTTTGTGACACTGGGTTTCACTGTTTTCATTTAGGACACTTTTTTTCATACACGCACACACACACATGCACGCATTCATAGGCGGCACGCACACATACACAGAGTTCGCTGTAAAGCTTTATCTATTGTGAAGATCATTTCGTTATGGTTGTTGTGCTGGAATTTATTCTCGTGTTTAGTAATGTGTAAAACTACAGTAACTTCAGCTTGAGATCTTTCATCTAAACTGGTTATATCTCTAGTAATGAATGTTTTATGAGCAGAAGGAGAATCATATTCATCCGCTCAGAGCCGAAGCACGACCATGTTCTTCCACAAAATACATGCAGTTTTGGTTTTAACCACTAGAGGGACAAACGTTACATCAACTTCAATGAGTTATTTAAATGTTTTCCAGTGATAAAGTATGTTTTTGAGCAGTTTAATTCAGAAAATGTAATTAAAATTAAAAGTGAATTAAGACTAAAATAATTTCAGGAGAATCAACCTTAATCCTAATATAAGGTGATTAAATCTGCACACAGTTTATACAGTATAAAGATGTTGAGTGTCACATCACAAGGCTTGAAAGTTCAAGTCAATATCCATTAGATAGACATTTCTGCTGAGATACTAAAATTATATATTTAACTGACTAAAAAAGCACTTTGATTTAGTTCACAAAGTTCTAATGGTTAGATTCTGTTACTTTTATAAATGAAAAATATTTAAAAGTACAATTTACTGTGTAGCTGTACCATTTAACATTTCAATTATAAGCAGTTGTTTGGGTGTTATTGAGATACTAATGTATTATAGTTTCATTAATATTCTCCATTTTCATTTTAGTTCAAGTTTTAACAATTTGAGTAAATATAGTCAAAAAGCACCAATAAAACCAGATCATGTCTCATGTATATTTCAGTTGTTTTTGTCTATATATACAGTTGCAATTGAAATGATTCAACCCCCACTGCAAATCAGCTTTAATGGAAACATTTACAGGCTTTCAGAGGTTTGCAATGAACAAATCAAACAAAAGTGATTGAAATATCTCAACACAACAAATGTTTCAAGTGGTTTCCGCAAATTCAACTGAAAATGCAACTTTTAATGACTTCTGCACTCTCAAAATTATTCACCCCCTTCATGGCAAGCATCGTTTCTGAGGGATCTGAGCCCGTTCCTCATGAGCATCGGTCTCCAGTTCAGGGATATTCCTGGGTTTGCAACCGCCTTCAAATCCCACCAGAGATGTTCTATAGGGTTCAGGTCAGGAGACTGTGATGTGACTGTGATGTCACTGTATCTTCCAGGACTTCTTCTGCAAACAAGCCTTGCTGGAATCTGAGGTTTGCTTGTGATCATTGTCCTGCTGAAGGTCCAAGCTCCAGCTTCCTCACTGACGGCATGATGTTCTCTCCCAGGATCTCCTGATACTTCAGTGACTCCATCTCTCCTTCCTCTCGCTGCAGGATTCCAGAGCCGGAGGATATACATCAGCCGCAGAGCATCACGAGCTCCTCATGCTGAACTGTAGACAGAGTACGCTTCATTCTTCCTCCTCCAGACACACACTGCTGATCCACAGGGACGAACAGCTCCAGTTCTGTTTCATCGCTCCACAGAACAGAATCCCAAAACTTCTGTGGCTTATTTATATGATTTTGAGCTCTTTTCTTGTGCGTTTGGGTCAGTGGTGGTGTAGTCTGGCATCATGCCTCACTGTTCAGCTGAAGCCTCAGAGTCTGTGGTCATCAAGTCCTGCTGCTGGTCTGCAGTCGCTCCAGGGCTTTCTGAACCGGCCTTCTCAGAGATCTGGTTTCAGCCGTTGATATCTTCCCTTCTTCTGCCTGTCCGGGAGAGTAACCACTGTTCCTTTAACACTGAACTTGCGAACTATGCTTCCAACAGTGTCTCGAGGAACATTTAGTGCCTTCGCTATCTTTTTATATCCTGTGCCTTGTTTGTGAAGGGCGATGATATCTTCTCTTTTTGGACCGTTCTTTTGCCA
The DNA here is from genome assembly GCA_021554675.1 of Leuciscus idus. Classification (NCBI taxonomy): domain Eukaryota; kingdom Metazoa; phylum Chordata; class Actinopteri; order Cypriniformes; family Leuciscidae; genus Leuciscus; species Leuciscus idus. The sequence goes on from CM038644.1 coordinate 1,600,633, forward strand.
CTTGCAGTCAAACGTGACACTCAACAAACCTCACCAGTTCAGATATTTCATGTGTTCTAGCTCAAGCACACCTGGTGCAACTAATGAAGCCCTTGATTAGTGAGACAACACCTGTTCTGCAGATTTGTAAATAAAAAAAATTACTTTTGTTTTATTTGTTCGTGTGTATGTGTGTGTGTGTGTGAGTGTGAGTAAAGAATGACTGATCTGTTTATCGTCAGTGTTTGACAGAAGGCAGGCGGAGGAACTGAAGCCTGTCGTCACGCGAGCTGATGAACATTAATGAAGTTGCCATGAAACCGACACCACAGTTCCTCAGGATTGTCAGCGGCAACCGGATCCGCGTGAAGCGACGACATCACTGAAACAAACACACACACACACACACACACACACACTCTCTCTCTGTTCACTCAGAGTTCGGTCTCACACAGAGTCTGTCCGTGTTCTTCCCGATGGACAAGAGTGTGATCAAACTCAACCACTGTGAGAAGGACATCTTCTGCTTCTTCGTCCCGGATCAGTGTCCTGAATGCGGGATGAGTTTCAGTGGGAAGAGGCTTGAGGAGGCGCCGGTCAGCATTCCCAACCCCTTCTCTAACGGACACAAAGTCCCGTGCGCTTTCCTCGTGGCCTCAGCAGAACACAGTGTGCTCAGGTACGACTTTAACATCGCTCTTATAAGAGCAAATCCTCGTGTAGAGATTCACTGAACAGTTTCTCGGACTGACGCTGTGCTTTTGCAGGGACTTTGACGGCCACTCGGATCTACACACAGGAATCACTAACACTAACGGTATGTGCTGTCATTTTAACACACAAAAGTGCTACAGTATATAAAGAAATTTGTATTTGCAAGTGTATGTAGTTTTAGTTTTCTTATAATCAGGGTTAAAACTACAACCATAAAAAAATCTACTTTTTTTAACTCAAAATAAAATTTATATATATATTAATTTCAACATTTCTCATTTAGTTCAGGTTAAAGTACTAAAATTTTAAATTAACTGAAAATGGACAATATAATAAAAACAGATTTAAAATAAAAATAAAAGCCATACTAGTATCTCAATGATACTTATAATTTGAATGTTAAATGGTACGAAATACAACTAACTATATTAATGACATTCAGTAAATTGCACTTTAAAACATTTAGTGTTTTACACACATGTGAGCAGCTAAAGACAAAAAAGGAAATCATTATTAAAAAATATATATTTTATTGTAATAATAAATATTGTACTGTAAAATTAAAAAGAAGTATTTTATAATCAGGATAATAATATATTATAATACAATGTTTTAATAAAAGTATTAATAGAATCGTTATTATTAATAACAATGTGAATTATTATCATTATTAATATTTTATTTTAAAGAACGTTTAGTAGTTATAGTAAATTACAACACTGAGCTTTATTCATTTTTACCACTCCTCCTTGTCGACAACAGATTCATAACTGATTCCCATGAGGAGTTAGGGAAGATGATTGACGCTCGTTGCGTTTCCGAATGTAAATGATAAGCGACTCAAACACTCAGAGAAGCTTTAACTGTGAATCTGGACTGAAATGAACAGCTTTACTCTGAAACATGAAGCGTCAAACTACAGATTTATAGAATTACATCAAATTATTACATTGTGTAAATTAACACGTTTTTCGCTAACTGTGATTTTGTATATTTCTGAAATGCATAACTTAGACCGTTCCCTCTGATAACAGACTCTACACTGTAATGTGGACTCATGCCCTTTCTGTAAAGCTGCTTTAAAACAATGTGTATTGTAAAATACAAATAAATGTGAATTGAATGAATCCAGGAATAGTCTATAACTACACGAGGGCCGGAGTCCAGCGGGAACAGGAGGGATGGGAACGCTGTGTGTGTGTGCCGCTGGTCCAGCCCGACATGTTCAGTCTCATAAACCAGTGGGACCAGTACCTGGAGAAGTTCTCCTCCCATCAGATGTGGGACCCACTGTGGCACAGGTCAAAGACTGCACACACACACACACACACACACACACACACAGAAAACTGCATCCAATGGAATCCTCACATTCTTTCAACTTAAATTTAAAATAACTCACAATTTCATGAACAACCCTTTTAATTCAGCTCTAAATATCTCACATTGGGAGTCTTAGCTGAGCTCTTGTGGAAAATAATAATAATATAAGAGTCTGCCACTAGATGGGCTTATAGCTCTATATGGAGTCCACTGGGTCCTAGAGTCAGTTCATTCAGTATGCATTCAGATACACATTGTAAACATTATACAATATTAGCATTTTTAGTTTTTAAAAGTTTTTCTATGTGAACTGAAGCATTCCTCGCATTCCTAACGGGGTCAGATTGAGCAGCGAGAGAAGGATTCGTTACTTTTTAAAATTTCAACCACAAAACTCCATTTTTTGTGTGTGTATTCGTGGTTCAAGTGCGACAAAAGTCCTGGGCCCGTATTCATAAAGATCCTAAGAATCCTCTCAGAAAACTCTTAATTTAGCTTAAAAACTTTTACGTAGGAGTCTTAGCTTAAGAGCAATTTGGGACTGATCTGAGAGCAACTCTGAGTAAGGAAAAGACAAAAACTTTCATCTTAGTAAGGAGGCGGGGTTGACCCCGTTGCTATGTATGACACAATCTTTTGAAGACTGTGATTGGTTGGTTGTCCAAGAAGGGAAAAAAAAGAGATTTTAAGTATAGGGTCTATTCTAAGCCTTCACTTTAAAATTACATGCGTAATTTTTCCTATTTGACCGTTCTCACACACACACACACACTCACACACAAACGTACTCGGTTACTAACGTAACCTCGGTTCTCTCTAGAGAGGAAACGAGTACTGCGTAAATCTTACGCTAGGGGAAAATCTCTTTTCCGCGAGATACTGAAGCCAAAAAATTATCCTTAATTTTGAAATAATGTAAAACGCGTTGCGGCAGCATGCAGACACAGGCGAGACGGCTTGTGCGCCTATTGGCTGCCCTGCGGCAACTGCAGCAGCCTATCGATAAGGCCCACTCGTGACGTCAGCTCCAATGGGGGCGCTTCGCGCCCAATACGTCACGTCCCGCCAGAATGGGCGTGGTCTAGGGCTATAAACATAGCTTCGAGAGGCTAGCTCACTGGTTTTTCATCGCCGAAGCGAACCAGAGCGTGTGCAGGCACGGCAAGATACGCAGTACTCGTTTCCTCTCTAGAGAGAACCGAGGTTACGTTAGTAACCGAGTACGTTCTCTTACGAGAGGTACTCTCGTACTGCGTAAATCTTACGCTAGGGGAAACAGTGTAAAACGCCGTGCATGCTAAGATCCAGCACCAAAGTCCCAAGGGCAAGTGCCCGGGCTCATATAGTACATGATCATAAGGGACTCACAGAGAGCCCAGGAAAGAGTGGCTAGAATAGCATCATTCCTGTAATAATATAACATCTTATAAGGAGCAGTTATACTGATGATGTGTCGTACAGTCAGGGCGACCCCCGGCCTGGACTGACGAATATAGTGGGTCTTACACACTGCCCATAGAGCTGCGCGATCCAACAGCGAGCATTTGCTCAAGCAGTTTCAGTATTCTGGCCCGAACACATCAGGGCAGACAGTACCGATTTTAGACCGAAAGCAGCTTAGCCTGCAAGGCGGGAACCTCTAGGTTATAAAACCTTATAAATGTAGACGGGGAGGCCCAGCCTGCCGCCATACAGATATCTTGCAAGGCAATCCCACTAGACCAAGCCCACGACGAGGCCACGCCTCTCGTGGAGTGTGCTCTGACTCCAAATGGGCACTGTAAGCCCTTAGAGGTATAAGCCAGCGCTATAGCATCAACTATCCAACTGGATAGGCTCTGTTTCGACACGGCAAGTCCCTTAGAACGTCCGTAGAGTGAAAACAAAGAGCTGCTCTGTCTGTCTGAAAACAGACGTGCGAGACACATAAGCTCTTAATGCTCTGACTGGGCAAAGGAAGCTTGCGTCTCCTTCCTCGTCAGAGACCGGTAAGGCTGACAGGGAATGACCTGCGCCCTAAACGGTGTGTTGAGGGATTTTGGAACATAACCGTGCTTAGGTTTGAGTATAACTCTTGAGTCATTAGGCCCAAACTCCATACACGTCGCGCTTACTGAGAGCGCGTGTAAGTCTCCTGTGCGCTTCACTGAAGCGAGAGCCAGAAGAAACACTGTCTTGAAGACAGGTGTTTAAGATCAATCGTCTGTAAAGGCTCGAATGGGTCACCTTTCATGGCTTCCAGCACTGTAGAAAGGTTCCATACAGGGACTGAGGGAGGTCTGGGAGGATTCAGTCTCTTAGCTCCTCTAAGGAAGACGATGACTAAATCGTTCCTTCCTACTGACTGACCCAGCGTTGTTTTTGAGAACGCTGCTATGGCCGCCACATACACTTTGAGCGTGGAAGGGGTCCTGCCCTTGTCCAACAGCTCTTGTAGGAAGGAGAGAACCTCCGTCACCCCACAGTCTAGGGGCGACACGCCACGAGCTGTGCACCAGCTGGAGAACACTGACCATTTCGAGGAATAGAGACGTCGCATAGACGGAGCTCTAGCCTGCGTGATCGTGTTTAACACTCCGCTTGGGGAGGTCAGCGGGTACCCGTTGATGGCCCAAACATGAAGGGACCACAGGTCTGGGCGCGGATGCCAAAACGAGCCCTTGGCCTGAGAGAGGAGGTCCCTCCTCACTGGCACTGGCCATGGGGCAGTGCTTGCTAGCTGCATCAGAACTGGGAACCAGGGTTGGTTTTTCCAGAACGGCGCTACGAGTAGCACTGAGCATCCTTCTCTGATCCGTTCTATCACCTGAGGCAGGAGAAAGACGGGAGGAAAGGCATAGAGCGGGCGGCGGGGCCATACGTGAGCCAGCGCGTCCCTGCTCTTGGAGAAAAATTCCAGACAGTGAGCGTTTTCTTGAGACGCGAACAGGTCTACTTCCGCTCTGCCGAATTTCTTCCACAGCAGCTGGACTGTCTGTGGGTGTAGAGGCCATTCGCCTGTCGGAACATTGTTTCTGGACAGTCTGTCCGGTCCTACGTTCAGGAGCCCTGGCACATGCGCTGCTCTCGGCGAGAGCAGGTTGCGCTGAGCCCACACCAGGAGGCGTTCTGTCAGCCTGTGCAGGTTTCGGGACCTGAGGCCGCCCTGGCGATTTATGTAGGACACCACTGACATGTTGTCCGAGCGGACCAGGACGTGGTGTCCTCGTATTTAGGGACAAAAACGCGTCAGTGCGTTGTCTACTGCCAACATTTCGAGGCAGTTTATGTGTAGAAGCTTCTCCCGTTCTGACCATTGGCCGAAGAACGGTCTGCCCTTGAGCAGTGCTCCCCATCCCAAGGTGGAGGCGTCCGTAGACACTACCTTCACACTCGAGGAAGTCCCCAGGCTAACACCTGATTGGTACAAGTCGTTTGCTTTCCCAGGTTTCAGAGCTGCGATGCATTTCTGATTGACCTTGAGACGAAGCAGACCGGAAGCCCACGCTCGGCACGGTACTCGCGCTTTCAGCCAGAACTGTAGCGGGCGCATGCGAAGCAAGCCCAACTGAAGTACTGATGATGCTGAGGCCATGAGACCTAGCATCCTCTGAAATTTCTTGAGCGGGACAGATGCGCCGCAGCGGAAAGAGCTCGCTGCGCGCTGAATGTCTAGTGCGCGCTCTGGTGACAGTCGCGCTATCATAGACAGCGAGTCCAGTTCTGTGCCCAGAAAGATATTATCTGTCTGGGAGACAGAGAACTCTTCGCCCAATTGACCCAGATTCTCGAGGTGATCGAGCAAAATGGTCCTGTGCTCTATGAGCACCGAGTGAGATTGAGCTAGAATCAGCCAATCGTCCAAGTAGTTCAATACTCGCATGCCCTGTAGTCTGAGGGGTGCGAGCGGCTAGAGACAAGCCGAACGGTAGGACTGAGCACTGATATGCCTGGCCCTCGAAGGCGAATCTCAAACGTCGCCTGTGACGTGACGCTATTTGTATTTGAAAATATGCGTCTTTCAGATCTATTGACACAAACCAATCTCCTCGGCGAATGTGCGTGAGGGTTTTTCTGGTCGTGAGCATTCCGAACTGTTGCTTCGCAAGCACTCTGTTCAGTTGCCTTAGATCTAGTATGGGTCTGAGACCCCCGTCTTTTTTCAGTACCAGGAAGTATCTGCTGTATAGCCCTCCTTCACTCTGAGCTTGAGATAAAGGCTCTATGGCCCCTTTGCTCAACAGTTTCAAAATTTCGGCTCGAAGTAGGTGGTGCTACTTCTGTTTTTACCGTAGCTTCGACGCGCGTCACATAGCGGCGAGGGCGTCGGCGAAACTGTAGCGAATAGCCTCTTTCTATAATGTCTAGCACCCACTTCAAAACCCCCGGGTAGCCTTGCCCATGCATCTGCACGAATGGCTAGGGGCTGAATGCGGAGCGCGCTCTGGTCGCTCAGCGACAGAGGGGCTTCGGTGTGCTGTAACATAAGCGTCGCGCTTCGAGGCAGGGGGCGCGCTGATAACAGCGGGCAGATTGCCCGCGCTCGACTCCTTTGCGGTGGTCAACCGAGAGGGGAGGGCTGGGCGAGTCCCGTAGGACCTGTCATGTCTATGTGTGAATGTGGGCGCGGGATAGCGGGCACATTTACAACACTGAGAGCATTGTCCGCCTGAGCAGAGCGAATGCACGTTGGTTTTGTTTTTACAGAAACCTTGAGATATGCGGAACGTAGTGTTTGTGGGCACTGGGCACATTTACCACGTTTAATGCGCAATCGACCTGGGTCGATTTCATGTGCGCGAGCCCTGTGTGACGGGCTGTGTTTGTGTGTAGGAATTTCGTCTACATTCGTAACACCATCGGCCGTGGCCGGGACACCAGAAAATACACTCTTATGGGATTTATCTGGGTAGCCGTAAAAGCGGCGTTTGTGTGCAGGCAAGCGGGCTGTTTCGCCGACTTGTTTACTGCAGAATACACTGGAACAGTCGCATTTACTGGAACTGAACGAGCGAGAAGTTGCCATAGAAACAGAAAGCGTCAACATGCTGGCGTTTGTTTGCAGGCGTGCGTGTATTACAGCAGGCTTGTTCACTGCAATATTGACATTTCCAGTCGTCTGAACTTCAGAGGCGGAAACCATAGAAACAGAGTTTGGGTGCAGGCGAACGGGTTGTACCACGCGCTCGTTGGCTGCAAAATACACATCTGCAGTCGCCTTTTCAGGGAACTGCCAGAGCGAGAATTGACGGCAAAAAGTGTGTTTTGCCGGTAGACCCGGGATTCGATCGCGTGTCTCTCGCGTGAAAATCTGACGATCTACCACTGGACCACAGAGGAAGACACATAGACATTCAGTAGCGCGAGTATTATCAAAGAGCGTCAACATATGCTGGCGTTTGTTTGCAGGCGTGCGTGCAAAACAACAGGCTCGCTCACTGCAATATTGACATTTCCAGTCACCTGAACTTAAGAGGGGAATGAGAAATGTGTCAGGAGTGGAGGTCGGCCCGGCCGCAGCGGGGCTAAAACACCCTTTTCTCCTTTCGCCAGTGACGCACGGGAACCATAGAAACGGTGTTTGGGTGCAGGCGAGCGGGTTGTACAGCGCGCTCGTTGGCTGCAAAATGCACATCTGCAGTCGCCTTTCAGGGAACTGACAGAGCGAAGCATTGGCGGCATAATATATCTGCCGTTAGACCGGGATTCGAACCCCGTTCTCTCGTGCGAAAAACCTAAGATTCCGCCACTGAGCCACAGGGGGGGAACACAAAGGTGAATAGATGCATGAGCATATAACAGAGCGTCAACATGTTTTCTTCGGCGTTTGCTTGCAAGCGTGCGTGTTACAACAGGCTCGTTTGCTGCAATATTGATATTTCCAGTCGCCTAATCAGGGAACTGAGTTGTCTTTTCGCCGGTGAGTGACGCGTGAATGGGGCGCAAGGGCAGGGTAGCTTTCTTGTAACGTAAAGAAAAACTAACCCCGATCGTCCGCTTCCAGCCTCCCTTGTGAACGGCGCAGTTTGCGCGGCTCGAACAGAGGGAGAGAGAAAGCTAGCCCCGTGACCGTCCGCTCCTGACATCCCCTGTGAACGGCGCGGTTTGCGCGGCTCGAACAGAGGGAGAGCAGGTATCATCCCCCAAGCAGGCAAGGCAAGCGGGCGCACCGGCGAGCTTTGCGGGTTGGGGGGGGCGGAGGAGCAGTCTCGGAGAAGGATGCCAGGTGAGTCCTCAGAGTCACCAGGCAGTAACTGGCTCGCAGTGAGGGCGGTCGCCGTCAGCGAGCGCGAGCGCGAGCGCGAGAGCTGCGTGATCCTCAGGAAAGGGGCGTCTTGAAAAAGACGCCCGGCTCTTTTAGTGCAATGAGAGTGTGTGTCGCGGCGGCGAGCACACACACATACACAAAACACAGTAGCAGAGAAAGGATATAACGCCGGATAGCGCAGCAGGAAGGCGACTGAAGGCGGCGCGGCCAGCGGCTTCAGAGTGTCGACTCGTCCCGCTGAAAGGCTTTTTCAGACGGCGCGGCTTCTCTCCGGATCCAGCGATGCGAGAGCTTCGCTGAAGAGATGAAAAATCAGTGAGCTAGCCTCTCGAAGCTATGTTTATAGCCCTAGACCACGCCCATTCTGGCGGGACGTGACGTATTGGGCGCGAAGCGCCCCCATTGGAGCTGACGTCACGAGTGGGCCTTATCGATAGGCTGCTGCAGTTGCCGCAGGGCAGCCAATAGGCGCACAAGCCGTCTCGCCTGTGTCTGCATGCTGCCGCAACGCGTTTTACATTATTTCAAAATTAAGGATAATTTTTTGGCTTCAGTATCTCGCGGAAAAGAGATTTTCCCCTAGCGTAAGATTTACGCAGTACTCGTTTCCTCTCGTAAGAGAACACATTATATATGTGTATATAAATCCTTTTTATTTTTATTTACCATGCTGTTCATTTCCTATAAGGTATTTGCTTGGCTTAGAATGATAAAAATTGTTCCACTCTTTCCAATTACACTGATTGCTGGCATGTCTATTTAAGTGGTGGTTTGAATGTTGGTTTTAATGTATCAAACATGGAATTTTCCCAGTTGCCAAATATCGTAATGTAGTGATTACTTTCATTTCTGGCGCTATGGCATTTCTGTGCTGTGTCGGAGATGTTAGCGTGTCTCTAATAAGATCAGTCACAAACATGATCCCTGCATGATCTAATCTATAGCGTCTTATTAACTCACTGTTATTCATTGTCTGCAACACATTTCTTCTCCCTCTTCGTCTTTCTGCCATTTTCTCCTCTGCTAAAGAAACTCTTAAGCCTCTTAAAAGTCCTCGTCCGTGCTCCTAACTATTTTGACCTTAAGACCTCTTTTAAGGGTTAAGATGCTTTCTGAATGACTTTTTTCTTTACTAGGATTTTTTCTTTAATTTTAAGAGTAAACGCCCACATTTCTTAGAATTTTGTCACTAGGAGCTACTCTTTGCATTAAGATTCTTTATGAATAAGGGCCCTGGGGTCTCTGACCCCTCCGATGAAACTCAATAAAAAAGAATAAAAAAGTACTCTCCTCACGTCATCCAAGATGTTCATGTCTTTCTCTCTTCAGTGGAAAAGAAATGAAGGTTTTTGAGGAAAACATTCCAGGATGTTTCTCCATATAGTGACTTCAATGGGGTCCAACGGGTCGAAGGTCCAGATGTGAGTTTCAGTGCAGCTTCAAAGTCTCGACACGATCCAGCCGAGGAATAAGAGTCTCATCTAGACAAACCAGCCCACATTTTATAACAAAATAAACATTTATATACTTTTAACCACTAATGCTGGTCTTGCACTGTTTTCCTAAAAAAGTATTTTCCACTGAAGAAAGACAGACATGAACATCTTGGATAACGTGTGGGAGAGTAAAGAAGTTTAATTCTAAAGGTAACTGCTCCTGTAAGTGTCTGGTGTTGATTATGTTCCAGCTTTAACGAGGAAACACACAACTGCTACAGCTTCACGCTAACCTTCATCAACTGTGTTCTGGCGGCGCAGTCCAAGCCGGGCCTGAGCAAAGACCGGTTCACACACACCTTCGTTCTGCCTCGGATCAGAAGAGCCTCCAAGTACATGATGTTGTGCCGTGAGATTTCCCAGAATCACTTCCACATCGTCGACAGCCCGAGGAGAAACTCGCAGGAGAGTCCGAGTGAGGCGGACGAGGACCGCAAGAACTTCTGAGATGTTGTTTAATCATTCGTGTATCTTGTATCAAGGTGGAATTTGATTGAATGATGCCTAAATGTGCCTGTTAATCTGTTATGAGCTGAAATTACACTTTTGTAAAGCTTCTCAAAGTCAGACATATTTCACTTCCAGAAACACTGTACAGTTTAGATATACTTGAGTCATGATGAATGTGACACTGAGAACCAGGGGGTCCCGGGCCCTATGCATAGGCAGTCCTGATGGGCCCCCATGTTCCTCAACAGATATATATATATATTATAGCCTATTAATTTAAAATTAAACGTTTTAAATTAGGCTATTATAATGGTGTGTTGTATGCAAACAGCATTGGTAGTGTACAGTTTATTTAGCCTTTACCTCAGATTACATGTATAACCAAATGATCATCTGAAAGTGTATGTTCTGCTCCTTCAGTGGTCGTCTCAGTTCATTTTTAGCGCAAATGATCGCGAAGATATTCAAGCAGTTTAGCACTATAGATTTTGTGTTCTTGTTTGTGCTCACCTTTCTTTGAAAAGAAGTCAGTTACTAATGTTTCCCCTCATTTTGTTTTCTTTCCTTTCTTTTTCGGTGGCCTGATTTGGCTTTCTCTGATAAAGACATTTCTACAGCAGAAGTTTGCGCTCCACCAGATGCTCATCTAACTGACGTGGGGTGCTTCTCATTTCTTATTTGTGCATCCTCGTTTCCTTTCCTCGCGTCTCAGCTCCGCCCCCTGTAGGATGCGAGGGAAGGCTGCAAGGAAAAGACGCGAGGACGGAGGAATCGAATGTAACTTTTTTTTAAACATTGGAATACTTGATCACTCAAGCGTCACTTCACCGCGTCATCAGCAGCACTCAAAGGATCTGCCCTTATGTTGTTGAAGTTTGTTTATTTAAGAAATTCATAATAAATAATAATAAAGCAAGATACCCTGTTGAAATATGTGAGATGTGTGGTTTATATAAACTGCAAAGGTAAAGTATAAATTAAAATGATTGTGACCGATGTGAAGGGGGAGGAGAATTTAGACGTGCGTCACGTTTAAGTCGATAAAACTCTTCCGCATAGGATACACCTGTGTATCCTCGCTCATGACTCCTCAGGAAGCCTCCTAACTCCTCGATCCTCGACTCCTCGCGGTGCAATTAGAGAATTGAGATGTCCTTCAAGATGGCTGAGCTCGATCGGTTTCCGGGTCATAGGATGGAGGACGGAGGAGAGAGGAGACGAGGAGGAATATTGAAAAGCACCCATAAACTACATGCGCGCAGATGGACTAAACCATTTGGCGCATTAGCAAGGGGTGGGACCGTGAGACCTTAGGTAGTCTTTACTTATTTGTATACAAAATGTAGTCAATCAACCAAGTTATTCAGCCAATACACTAACTTTACATTTCATCTGACATTCGTTATGACATTTAATTAGGAAATTAAAAAATATATATAGGTAAAATAGAATATATTCCAGACTTTTCAAGGGCCCTCTCTCCCCTTGGGGCCGCTGGTAATCAGTACTGGTTTTACCCCCAGTCCAACGCCTCTGCTGAGAACGACAACTGTCAATGTTTTTATCGTTCATCAGCTGAAATAAAATCATTCTGAATGTGATTACAACCTATGTGTCATTATCGGTATATCTGTAATGCAGAATCTTAATAAAAAAACAATTACATATACTGCGTTAGAGCAACCTGAGGGTCACAGCACTCACATATTGTTGTCCTGTTATTAGTTTAACTGGTTCTATTGCTCGCTTTGGATAAAAGCGTCTGCGAAAATGATTAAATGTAAATGTATTCTTTTAAATTTAGACTGATTTTTAAAACGATAACTTGATCAGTATGGTCGTCGTGGGTGTGAATGGGTCTTTGGTCTAGAATTTGAGTTCTGTTCACATTCATGCTAACATTTTAGCCGCTTTTCCACTGTCGGGCTAAATAACCACTCTCACTGCGTACACTAGCGCTGTTGAATGCTTGAATCTGATTGGTTGACAAACATTCTAAGGTGTGCAGTTGTTTTCAGGTAAACGCACAGCCAAAGTAGTTCCAGGCAGGTTTTGACCGCATCACAGTTCCATATCACTTCGCCGAATGATTTCAGTTATTTCAGAGCAAAAGAACCAAAACTCACAACACAGACCAAGCAAATAAATGTGACTCTGGACCACAATTCTTTACAGTGGAAGCTTAATAAATAAGCTTGCCATTGATGTATGGTTTGTTAAGATAGGACAATATTTGGTCGAGATACAACTACTGAAAATCTGGAATCTGAGGGTACAAAAAAATCAAAACATTGAGAAAATCTCCATTTATGTTCATGATTGTGTTGCATTCACTCACACAAATAAATGTTTTATATATTTACGGTAGGAAATTAACCAAACATCTTAATGGAAGACTATCTTTACTTGATATCCTAATGATTTTTGGCATAAAAGAAAAATCTATAATTTTGACCCATACAAATATACCCGTGTGACATGTGACTGGTTTTGTGGTCCAGGGTCACATACAGTAAACAACAGGATAAAAAGGACATTATTCCCATGTTTTTTTGCCACAAAATTACGTTTTATTATGTATGGGAAGCACTTACTCTCTTACTTCTGTAAGGCCCGCTATATTGGTCCAATTGCCGGTTCGCCAATTCACGGGGAAGGTATCACGTGTTCTGTCCTCACTCATGCAAAGTATTGGTTGGTTAAATTTGCAATACATTTAGTCATGTATTCTCTCGTTATTTCATCTGACTCCATAAATGAAAAGTTTTAATAACATCTGTGCCTCAACTAAAAGTGAGCGAATGTATGACTATTCCTTTTAACCATTAAATGAACAATGTCAAAATCAATTAGAATAATCACATGTAACAATTTAATAGTTCAGATATCAGAGATCAATTCCACAATCAATTCAAATATCTAGAACATGGTTATACATTGGTTACACCAAATAATCTTACCCAGCTTGTAGCCTACCTGAGATAGAGAGAGAGAGAGAGAAAGGGAAAGAGAGAGAGAGCGAGGGAGAGAGAGCTAGAGAGAGAGAGAGAGAGAGCAAGACCACCTATCCCATTCACGTATCCAGCAAAGAAGCGCCCAGAGAGAGGGAGCACACCTCCCTTTATCCTCCTGACCAGGTGACATGGGGGATGGGGGAGACCACCCTCAAATGGCTTCTATTCAATGAAAGGGGGGTTGCCTTGTCTCTAAACCAGTTTTCTCTAAACCTTATTTCCTTTTATTTTATCTATCTGGATATGAGATATCTGTACCACTCACTTTGAGACATTTCAAATGACACCAAAAACATAACAGTCAATGATAAACATTCACATTTTTCCTTGGGTGAATTCAGGTGATCATCTGAGCATGAGAGAGAGGGGGTGAGGGGAGAGGGAAAGAGATATAGATTCGGATGACTCTGAGGTGAGACTTTCGTCTTGATGGTGCATGAGAGCCAGTTTGTAATCTCCAGAGAGGTCCCTTTGTCCTCTCAGGGTCTGGTCACCCCCCGAAACAGACTGTCTGGAATTCCCTAATTTATCAATTCTTACACTTCCAGCTAAACCACACACACACACACACACACACACACACACACATTGGCACCGAAACGTGTTGTCAGCGCTGCTCTGACAATTTCATCAGTAAAATAGTGTAACTACCTAAAAGCTACACAACGTTTCTCTCTAGCGAAGTAATGATGCCGCTGTTCTTAAAGCAGAGAAACGTACAGTCCACTATGAGTAGGGACTCTTCTGCCGAAAACTGTTGAGAGACACGAGCTGCGCTTCCATTACAGACTTAAGCAAAACTTCTGCAATATTTTCTAAATGTCAATAAAAAACCTATTGCGGAATGACGGCGTTTCCATTAACCCATTTTATGCGACTAAACGACATTTTTTCCTCTCGCATTTAATCATTCGAAAAATCATGGCGACGGATGTTGGTATATTTACATATCTCACAGCCACCGCACTAGCCATTATTATTCCTGGAAGGAGTCGTAGGCGTGTGTCCAAGCTTTAATGGCCAGGAAAGCCCCTTATACTGGGAGCGGCACATATGAGGTGTTTCTGGGTGTTTCTCCCTCATTTCTGCTTTGAGGTCCGGATAAATTGTGGCATTTGTTGTTTTGAATCCAGTATTCCCGTAATTCCTTTGTCTTTTATGAGTTTGATAAAGAACGTCTTCTCTCCAAACATACAGCGCTATCTTTAAACAATAAGCGACTTTTACGTTCGTCAGGTGACCTGGACATGCCAACCGTTTCCATTGGACTTTTGCGAAATATTCTTTTTTCGAATTGCCTGAAAAAGCACCTCATGCGAGCGTAAAAACTTTTTTGCGTGTACAGGAGTTTTTGCAAGATTGACATGTTTCCATTGGGCGTATTTTCAATTCGCAGTTTGAAGGGTAATGGATACGCAGCTCCACAGACTCAGGTAATTCACACGCTTCATCTCTCTCTCTCATAACTGCATTAATAACTGCATTAGTCTGCTATTAGTGGTTCAAGTCTCCATTATTAGCTCTAAAATGACGTTTTGGAATTAGCAACGGAGGCGTGGGATGAGATGTGTATGAAGTTAGTCCTACACACACACACAAGCGTTTTAAGAAGAAAAAAAAAGACCTGACAAACATCTGGATACACATCATCTGACAAATGCAATGTCTTGAGATGTAACTGTAATATAAGCAGAATAATTCACTCCAGACCATTGAATTATTAGAGAATAAAGCACAGCTGAGGTGTAAAGGCCACTCTGCTGTTCTTTTCTAACAATTCAACAGACCGTCATTAATTATTCCTTCCTTAACCTTTAGAACCGTTCGGCCCGATGACGGAAAAGTTGCTTTAGTGATAAAACACAATGGACACTGGTCTTCTCTTGGTGTATTTATTGTTGAACACTCTTTAACTTGAGTCTGGATGTTGTTTAAACAATCTCTGCACATTATTAAAAAAATAAATAAATAGCAACCTAATATTTTGAAGCAAAATAAACTGGAATGTAGAAAGGAATGCAGGTTTAAACGTCCTCCTGTTCGGTCCGCTCTCTTGAGGAGACCCATCTGCTCACCAGCACCTCCTGAAACACACACCATTACAGATCCAGACGTGTAGAGGAACTCTGAGACACACACACACACACACACACACTGTCTTTCTGTCTCACCTGTACGGTGAACCGCTTCACACACTCGGGAGACGACAGCATGTCTTCTGTCAGATCTGATGGAGTGATGACGTAGCAAAGCATCAGTTCCTGCACAGAACACACACAGCGTCACAGAACACACTAAACTCTTCCACTGTTTCAACAAATACACACTTTTTGCACTGTCCGTAAGTTAAGTTACATATTCAATTATATTAGGGCAGTGGCATCACATTTTTTTTTTTTTTTAAACCACTTACATTAAAAACAATCATATTCCACATGCACATATCTACATATTACAACACCCCAATGCACCGTGCTTTACAATAAAATTGACACGAGAAAAAAACAACACCAAGAATCCTTAATGAAAAAAAATTGCATTACAAATACGAATGACTTCTGGTACAAAAGTGAACTTGTATCAATGGGGCCTATAACTATTTTTTTCGGTTCTTTTCAGTCCCTCCAGAAAAACGCAATTATGCGATCGCATAATTCAATACATAATCAGCCAAAGTCTGCATATTTCAAATACGCCACATAAATTGCCGATTTCCGCGCGCAAAATTTGCAGGGCTTGCATGATTTCATAATCCCCGCATTTTCGTTGCAAAAAAAGTCACATATATCTTAGCAGAAAGTTGAAAAATGTTGCGTTTACTTCACACAAGAGCAGCCATTGCCCCCTGTTGCCATGGGAACGTTATGAAGTGACATTATTACAGTTGTGAGTATATTAGTAGTATGTAAATTTACGTTACAGTAAGAGATTGCACTTTGTGCATTGGAAGCACTTATTTTAACAGAAGATGTCTGTTGTGTATAGCTACCTCTGTAAAACAGGAAGCACACATTTTATTTATTTATATTTTATTTATTCATTTTTACAGAAGTTGTAGCATATTCCTTTTGTAAAGCTACAGAACTTGTTTGACTCATCAATGTTTTGTAAGTTTGAGCCATGTGTTTATTAAGGTCTGAAATAAAGCAAGATGAGAACTTAAATATTCCCAGCACTTTCTGTGATGTAGTATGCTTGCTTATCATAGGAAGTAATAAGAAATGACTCTACATTAAGGTAGTAGCCTAGTGTGAACAGGGTGTTGGGGGAATCACTTTTTTTTTTTCATCAAACCGCAGTTTTTGCAAGTTCCCGCAATTTCATCGCATAAATATCCGGCATATTCCACCGCATTTTTTAAGAAAACGTGCCGCATAATCAAGGATTTTTGCCCGCAACAATCACAAAACCCCCCCCGCATTTTTCTGGAAGGACTGTCTTTTTACAGAAAAGCGTCAGTGAAAGTAGTTGTTGAACCTTCAGAAACAGTTTATCTTCAAGCTACATTTGATCTGATCTGTTTTCTGGATTGTCATTTTGGCAAACACTGTTTTTTATTACCCTGACGAGTTTAATGCTCGACGTAGAGGCCAAGTCAAGTCAAGTCAAGTCAGCTTTATTTATACAGCACTTTATACAATACAGAGTGTTTCAAAGCAGCTTTACAGAGATAACAGGAAAGGTCTTGGTAGATCTAGAAGAAAATAGCGTCACAGTCCAGCTTCAGTAAGTTCAGTGATGGTTCATTTCTGTTGTAAAAAGTTATTAATTTAGTTCATTTATATATACAGCCACTCTGGAGAAAACCGTGATGTCATCGTCCAGCTCAGTTCAGTTCTCATATAATGCTGTCAATGCAGGAGATCAATAATATTGTTGAATATTAAATGAACACACTCGTGTGAGACGCTTCTGGAGGGAA
This sequence comes from Leuciscus idus, assembly GCA_021554675.1. Lineage (NCBI taxonomy): Eukaryota > Metazoa > Chordata > Actinopteri > Cypriniformes > Leuciscidae > Leuciscus > Leuciscus idus. Next base: position 1,617,778 of record CM038644.1, read on the forward strand.
TTAAACCAGATCATTCTGATCACACACTTTGACTTTCAGAAACACCAAACCAACATTTGAGATGCTACGATGCCATTGGTCCACTGGTTACTCCAGTTATTCAGTCCACAGAGGTGACTTAAGGGATACTTATTAAAATTAGATTTAAAAATTAGATAAAATTAAGATCCTGTTATTAAAGTCAACATGAAACTGAAGATGCACTAGTCTTTTCTCCTATTGTGTCGTATATCCGAGTGAAACTCTTCTGGAACAAGAACAGATGTGGGCGGGGCTTGATTTTGTCTGTGGAATTGATTGGATGGTTGTGGTTTGCTATTGGCTGATCTCATGTGAGTGACAGGTGTCTCACCCTCATCATCAGAGAAGAGATGTGACATAAGTAGTGTTGTACCTTCGAGACGTTCCCGGTGGTTCTGCTGAGAGCGGCGAGAGTCCTCCAGCTGAAGGTCCTCAGCGAAGCGCCTCTGAAACAAACGTCTGATCTCTCCACCACCACCGAGTAGCTGAACACACAGCCAAACACAGTAAAGCAGGAGCTCAAAGCATTTGAAGGCTTATAATATATTAAAGCAGTAAAGTCGACGTGAAAAAACAGCATAAATTGGATTCTGAATTCAGTTTAAAGGGATAGTTCACCCCAAAAATGAAAATTAGCCCATGATTTACTCGCCCTCAAGTCATCCTAGGTGTATATGACACTCTTCTTTCAGACGAACACAATCTGAGTTATATTAAAAAAATGTCCTGCTCTTCCAAGCTTTATAATGGCTGTGAATGTCCGTTTCTGTTTTGAAGTCCATCAAAGTGCATCTGTCCATCATAATATTATAATATTATCATAATATAATATTATCATGGATAGATGTACTTTTATGATGGAAAGATGCACTTTTATGATGGATAGATGCACTTATTTGATGGACAAATGCACTTTTATGACGGAAAGATGCACTTTTATCATGGATAGATGCACTTTTATCATGGATAGATGCACTTTTATCATGGATAGATGCACTTATCATGGATAGATGCACTTTTATCATGGATAGATGCACTTTTATGATGGATAGATGCACTTTTATCATGGATAGATGCACTTATCATGGATAGATGCACTTTTATCATGGATAGATGCACTTATCATGGATAGATGCACTTATCATGGATAGATGCACTTTTATGATGGATAGATGCACTTTTATGATGGATAGATGCACTTTTATCATGGATGCACTTTTATGATGGATAGATGCACTTTTATCATGGACGGATGCACTTATATGATGGACAGATGCACTTTTATGATGGATAGATGCACTTTTATGATGGACAGATGCACTTTTATGATGGATAGATGCACTTTTATGATGGATAGATGTACTTTTATGATGGATAGATGTACTTTTATCATGGATAGATGCACTTATATGATGGATGCACTTTTATGATGGACAGATGCGCTTTTATGATGGACAGATGCACTTTTATGATGGATAGATGCACTTTTATCATGGATAGATGCACTTTTATGATGGACAGATGCACTTTTATCATGGACAGATGCACTTTTATGGACTTCAAAACAGAAACGGCCATCCACTGCCATTATAAAGCTTGGAAGAGCAGGACATTTTTTTATATAACTCAGATTGTATTCATCTGAAATAATAATGTCATATACACATAGGATGACTTGTGTAAATCATGGGCTAATTTTAATTTTTGGGTGTACTATCCCTTTAATGCTTATTATTTATGATTTGCATGTCGGCTGGACTGTATCTTGATGCAACAAAGCAAACTACTTTCAACATAAGAACAAACCTTGCATGATAAAACGGTGGTCCTTTTCGGTAGAGCACTAGAAAAGAGAAATAAAGGATCAGCTCTGGAACAAATGAGAATCTGAGCTGAAAAAGCAATCTATAGCAACTATATAGTTCGCTCGAAGCGAGAGTCATGTGTCAAAGTCACCTATGACTCCTGAAGTTCACAGCCAAGACTCGGTTTCAATGAGCGTGCGGTGCAACGGGTCTGAGTGCGAGGAAAGCAATGCTTAATACACCTGAATAATTCACCTGTCCACCTCCAGTGTTACACACACTACTTGGAAAATCTCTCTCACCCGCTGGACTCGGTTAGTTCAGGGTTAGGCCTAAATGTTTTAGAGGGACACACCATAAACAACAATGCTTTTGTGAACAGATGGGTCGATCCGGTGCACACTAGACAAGAAAACATGACATTACATGCAAGTCAGTTTAAATGGTTCAAACTGACAACTATTGTTGCATGAACATTAAAGGTTACCTAGATTTTAATATTTTCTGCTTTCAGTCTGTGCGTTGTTTCTTGACATGCAAAGCTTGATATTCTTTGGCTTCTTTTGAAATTATTTTCATTGATGTAGAAAAATGAATACATGAACTGGCCACAATTTGACTTAAATGTAAGTTATTAACTTTGGTTACACTTTATTTTAAGCTGTCCGGGTTACGGTGTAATAATTACACAAATAAGTAATGAGTAATATTAGCAACACGCACTTCTTATAGGATTAGGGCTAATTGCTTGTAATTGTGCATCATTAACTATTGTAAGTACACAAGGACACTAAAATAAACTTACACCAAATTTGTTTTAGTGTAGTGTTACCACTTTGTTTTTCTTTAAAAGTGTAGTGACTAATTTTTTCTTTAAGTGTAAAGTGTTACATTTTTCTTCAGAAGTGTGTTACAAACTTCTTTTTTAAGTGCTATACGAATGTCATTTTCATTAAAACTGTAGTTACCACTTTGTTTTTATTTAAGTGTAGTTACAAACCTTTTCTTTAAGTGAAGTGTTACAAACTAAATATTACACTAATGTATTTTCCTTTAAAAGTGTAGTTCCCCATTTTTATCTTTAAAAGTGTAGCGTTACCAATTTGTTTTTTAAGTGTAGTGTTAACTTATTAGTTAACTTATTAGTTAACTTATTAGTTTTTCTTTAAGTGAAGTGTTACAAACCTTTTCTTTAAGTGAAGTGTTACCAATGTTTTTCTTTAAGTGTAGTTACCTATTTGTTTTTCTTTAAGTGTAGTGTTACCATTGTTTTTCTTTAAGTGAAGTGTTACAAACCTTTTCTTTAAGTGAAGTGTTACCAATGTTTTTCTTTAAGTGTAGTTACCTATTGGTTTTTCTTTAAGTGAAGTGTTACAAACCTTTTCTTTAAGTGAAGTGTTACCAATGTTTTCTTTAAGTGAAGTGTTACCAATGTTTTTCTTTAAGTGTAGTGTTACAAACCTTTTCTTTAAGTGTAGTTACCTATTGGTTTTCCTTTAAGTGAAGTGTTACAAACCTTTTCTTTAAGTGTAGTGTTACAAACCTTTTCTTTAAGTGTAGTTACCTATTGGTTTTCCTTTAAGTGAAGTGTTACAAACCTTTTCTTTAAGTGAAGTGTTACAAACTAAATGTTACACTAATGTCTTTTCCTTTAAAAGTGTAGTTCCCCATTTTTTTCTTTGAAGTGTAGTGTTACCTTTTCTTTAAAAGCGTAGCGTTACCAATTTTTTCTTTAAGTGTAGATACCAATTTGTTTAAGTGTAGTGTTACCTATTAGTTTTTCTTTAAGTGTAGTGTTACAAACCTTTTCTTTGAAGTGTAGTGTTACCAATTTTTTCTTTAAAAATGTAGTTACAAACTTATTTTTTTAAGTGTTACACTAATGTCCTTTTTCTTTAAAAGTGAAGTTACCACTTTTTTTCTTTAAGTTTAAAGTTGATCATTTTTTTCTTTAAAAATGTAGTTACAAACTTATTTTTTAAAGTGTTACACTAATGTCCTTTTTCTTTAAAAGTGAAGTTACCACTTTTTTTCTTTAAGTGTAAAGTTACCATCGTTTTCAATAAAACTGCTGTATAAAAGCAATATAACACTTACATTCATGCATCAAATGTTGGATGCCAAATCAAAGCAATGTTGAAACATACACGAATGTGAACAAAATGTCTTAACTCTGAAATGTGGAAATGCTTGCAAAATGTATTATTAAAATGACCCTACATTGAAAATAAATCAGGTTGAATATAGTTCATGAGATTTTATGAGAAATATCCTTACTTAAGTCAGTTCCATATTTAATTCCAGACTTCGGCACCCAGCCTTTACTGCGGAAATAGTGATAGGCCGCGTATGAGGTGGAGAAGTTGGGCTGAAGTGAACGAAACATCGTCCAGACCTGAGCGACTGACAGAGCTTCCTGTAGTAAACAAGACCAGACCGAACTTACAGTAGCTACCAATCAAGAAACAACACATTTAAATGACGTACACTGGGGGGTGTTTCCCGTATAACGCCGTAACTCGCTGCTCCACTACTATAGTACGATGCATCGTTGAAGAAATCATCTAGCTAGTCACGACTGTTTCCCCAAACCGTACTGTCGCAAATTGGTCGTTCATCCACGATGGTTAATGATGTCACGCAGGTGTTGGAGTAATAATACTTTTACTGAACCTGTTTGAGACTGAATTAACGCTAGATGTTTTGCTATAAATTACGGACATGTCATCTGAGGAATATTTCTCATTTTTCTCAGTTATTTTGCTTTATTTCCAGATTCAATCATAGACTCGTTCTTACACTAGAGCTCGTTCACACATGCGCACTCTTCAACAACAACGCTTTAAATCTCTTGACAAACTAAAAGACGTAAATGACATTTGTATGTGTTCTAAATAAAAGATATAGATTGCACTGACTGTCAGCTTATTTTGCTCAAGATCAGGATTTATTGAGTCCACATCATGAACAAACTCTTCTTCTAACCACAGGTCGAGATCTAGATCTGTCGTTCTGAACACACAACTCTGTGATGCTGTTTGTGAATGTTCATTGGAACAATGCTTTCGGGAAACACAGACTCGTTGAACTGCTGATAACGACAGAACTCGTGACTATAGTTGGCTAACGGGAAACACACTCCTGGCCGACACACAGTAAAGACTGTACAAACTCACCCCGCTGTAGTAAATGGACAAGCATCCAAGAGCATAAACCAGGAAGAAAGCCTGAAATGCAAAGACAAGCATCTTGTTAGAAGACAAATGATTCTGCATCGCTTCTCAACTGATTTGCTTGGTTGCTAACAAGGTTATGTTAGGATGTCTCCTAAATCACACGGGCTTCGGTTCAAACCCAAGATAGCGGCCTAAGAAATCACACAGGGGAATGTCAGACAAAGGTAAAGCATACAGCCGGGACGAGGAATAATCAATTATAAAATATCACATATTGCTCTTCGACTCTTTGCTAAGACTCTAGGGTGTATTTAACTGGAGAATGATGGGATGTGATCACACTAACGAGAGGAGTGGTAGTTTCAGTAAGCTGTTGTTGAGGGAGGTTGAATTAACACTTAAGGGAGAATACAGTAGATAAGACATTCAACATTCACTTCTGTTGTTTGGATTGGCCCAAACCGCTCGACTGCATCCAGCTGTAACAATAAAGGCTCTACTTAAACACCATTTAACTCAAAGCGGACGGATAAAAACCAGGGGCACGAGACCACAGTGATGGAGGCCCGGGATAATGATAGAATAATTGCAGCAATGTCCAATATGTTGACAGACAGGATTTCTGGGTAATGCATCATCACAGAGACGGCTTGAACCTTCAGGCTAGTCACTCACTTCTTCATAACTCAGCTGGAGATACTCCATCATGGGGAACGGGTTTATTCTGCACACACACTTGCCCAGCCGCTCCTGATATAAGAAAAGAGTCCATTACTGGCAGGTTCACTCTTAAAACTAAGACTGGAGAAATGCATTATTACTTGTTCACACTAATGTGTCTTAGAAAACAAAGTCTATAAGCATGCATCTAATTCTGAAACATGCATGAAGTTCCCTCACTCTGTGTTCCCTCACTTTTGTCTTTTGACTTTTCCAGTTGTTCATTATTACTAGATTAGGACGTTTAATTTAGAGTCAATGCTCTCAGGATACGGTTGTCAGTCCTGTATTTGAGTCCTCAATGGAGTAGTTCACTTCAGAATTACAATGTCCTGATGATTGACTCTCCTCCACATCATCCAAGATGTTCATGTCTTTCTTTCTTCAGTGGAAAAGAAATGAAGGTTTCTGAGGAAAACACTCCAGGATGTTCCTCCATATAGTGACTTCAATGGGGTCCAACGGGTCGAAGGTCCAGATGTGAGTTTCAGTGCAGCTTCAAAGTCTCGACACGATCCAGCCGAGGAATAAGAGTCTCATCTAGACAAACCAGCCGACATTTTACAACTAAATAAATAAACATTTATATACTTTTTAACCACTAATGCTGGTCTTGCACTAGCTGTGATGCGACACACATTACTTCATCAGGTTGAAAGGTCAAGCGTGTTCCGGTTCAGAAATGTAGGGAAGGGCGAAAAACTCTCATCTCATTTTCTCCTCCAACTTCAAAATCGTCCGACATCAATGTTTTACCTTTTATTTATAACACTGGGTCTGTTCTTACGCCTATGTCACGCTTGACCTTTCAACCTGATTATGTAATGTGTGTCGCATCACAACTAGTGCAAGACCAGCATTAGTGTTTAAAAGTATATAAATGTTTATTTTGTTATAAAATGTGGGCTGGTTTGTCTAGATAAGACTCTTATTCCTCGACTGGATCGTGTCGAGACTTTGAAGCTGCACTGAAACTCACATCTGGACCTTCAACCCGTTGGACCCCATTGAAGTCACTATATGGAGGAACATCCTGGAGTGTTTTCCTCAAAAACCTTCATTTCTTTTCCACTGAAGAAAGAAAGACATGAGCATCTTGGATGACGTTCGGGAGAGTCAAATATCAGGACATTTTAACTCTGAAGTGAACTAATGTTTTAATGCGGTCACAGTTGGTTATGTAAACGGGGGAAACTGGATATTAGATCCGTGCATGAGGTCTTAAAGCAACAGCATTCGCTTGTTATTAATGTTAATCAAGACGAAGAGAAAATCACTTTCTGCTCTTCACTGAATAACTTCAATAGCTTTAAACGAATCAGTTTATATATAATTTATAGTTATATTTTTACATTTGTTTGTTTAAATGCTGCTGTTAAATACACCTACTGAAACAAAGCACTGTTTATATCATTTGTGTTTTATATTGTATTTGTAATGTGTGTCTTTGTTTGTATTTTTTTATAACAAAGATAAAATAATGAAATAAAGATTTAGCGTCGCTCACCCCTACTTTGGCCTAAATGATCTGTCATTCTTTTATATTTTGATACTTTGTAAGGCTATGATTTTAAAATAGTGACATTAGTTGGGCTGTAATGTAGGCAAAATAGGCAAAAAAATCATGAATTGTGATTTTCCTGAAAAAAATCGTGATATTATATTTTTGCCATATCGGCCACCTCTATTTTGTAGATATTTAGTGTTTCCATTTAGTGTTTCCTTCAGCTACAACAGCAACTGCTAAATCTGCTAAGCATTTTATTTAAGTTTTTTGCAAAAAGATACTTTGGATGAAAGTTTGGCAAATGCACCATTTGCATTATGACCTGACACAGGTCTTCCTTTCATTCGTGGATTGTGAGATATTCTTTACAGGGTTCGTACAGACACTGTACAATTAAATTCCAGGACTTTCAAGGACTTTCCAAGCACTATTCGCTTTCCTGATTCAAACTGATATTTTCTTTCATGAATTTATGATTGAGCTGAAGAATGAAAGATGTATCATATACTTGGATATTTATATGAGCAATATCACTCGTAGCCATGCAAAATGGCTCTATATCTATATTTGATTTTGTGTGAAAAGATTGTTTTATCAATAAAATTCAATAATTCAAGCACTTTTCAAGTACTTTTTCAAAAATATGGCTGTTTTCAAGGGTTTAAATGTCAAAACGTCAAATTCAAGCACTTTGTACGAACCCTGTGTTTTGCAAATCTAGTTTAACTCACCATTGAGACGTTGTCCTCTGTAGAGTCTCCATCATCCTCCTCCTCAGAAACCAGAACATATTCACAGGCGTCTGACGGGTCGGTGCTGGGAACGATGGGCTCTGGACTCCTCCGCTGGGGTTCATCCGCTCTACAGCCACAGTGAGCGACCCAGTCGTCGTGTCGTCTGCACTTCACGCTGGGTTTGGAGAGCGGGTCTAACCGCTCAGGTTCTTCCGGATGGAGATCAGCCAGAGGGTCATAAGCTGGGTTTCCTTGACGCTGAGACCTGGCAGAATCAGTCTGATCCAGATTTACATCAGTCTCACACGACACATCATCCGATGAGCCTCCGACGCGTTCGGCCTGAGATTTCACTCGTTCTCGGCTCTCTTCCTCCTTGATATCAAACTCCACTGGTTTTGTGAGTATCTGAAGCGCATGATTGACAGACTCATCCTCCAATCCCTGCATCCCGAGAGCCGCCCGCGCCCAGCGGAGACGCTTCTGGTATCTGGTAGAAATGAATCCAACATCACTGATGATTAAGCATCAAGCGCATGCATGAGAATAACTGCAAACTCGGGATGCGCCGATATGAACATTTTGTCCGATAACCGATAATTCTTTATATTTGAAAGCCGATACCGATATATTGGCTGATAAATCTAAATCCAAGTTTTTATATAATTTTTGAGAGCCTGATTACAAAATCAAAAGTCTCACCGTTAAAATCCACGTCCCAAACACACATTTATAATCTTCTCATTATAATATTATGTAGCCGATATGACAGACTTGTGCTGCACTTTACTGTATTTTCCTTTTTTGAAGTGATTCCAATCATATTTCAAGCAGTTCATAATCATCATGTTGAACAGTGCGCATCTGAAGCGTCTCAGCTGAAGGAGATAATACATTATTTATCAGCTTTAATATATCGGCCAGATTTTCTTATTGTGCCGATAACGATAATATTAAAAATGAACATTTATCGGCTGATACCGATATGGTGGCTGATATATCATGCATCCCTACTGTAAACACATATTACTTACTCTGACGAGGAGATCACAGGTAGACATCTGTCTCCAATGTCTAAAAAAATAAATAAAATCAGTCATGGTCATATTAAATGTTTAGATGCTCATGGTTGATTAAAGGGTTAGTTCACCCAAAAATAAAAACAGTCATTCACTCATAAGTTAACTTTCTAAATAGGGTTATTATTGTGAACTAAAACTATTACAAACATTCCCAACAATCCAAAATGGATCCAACAATTTTATCTCATCTTTTTATGTGGTTCTTCAGCAGCTGAGGAGCTTTTAGAACAACAATAAGGTTTCTGATGTTTTTCCAAACAGAAAACTTCACTCTATTGTAAATGTTTTAGATGATGTTTTATTGGCCTCTGAGTCGGCCGACTCTGTGTACTGGTACTTCAATCGAGATGAAATGAGATAAAACATTTCTGTTAATTAAAATAAAGCTGAAATAAAATAAAATATAAATATCAGTAGAAAAGCTTAAACTACAATGTTGCCTTGGCAATAAACTAAAATGATTAACTAATTTACTGAAGAAAAAATAAGTTGTTCAATATCTATATTATGCTTTTATATATGCATTCATTTTTATTTATATTATGCAGGGCCTAAAATTAAGACTCACCAAGTGCCAAATATGAGGGTTTTAGTGAGTATATGAAACGGTGTCTCTCGCCAGTTTGCCGTAATATATTTATGAATTCTACCGATGCATTAGCGTGAGCGACACGGGACGAGACAGGTTAAGCCTTGACAATTTACATATTCAAGCACAAGACGATGCAAAGGAAGC
>CM038644.1:1635058-1645058 GCA_021554675.1 Leuciscus idus
TTATTAAAACAATGTCCAAGTAGTGAGAAATAAACCCCCAGAATGCTGTAGATGTTTAGAGAAGAGCGAATGTTCCAGTAACGTTCCCTGTTTCACTTTAATTTATAGATTTAACCTTTACATTTTTCACCAGTCATATTAAACCAGCAGATTCTGTTCTAAAAATGTTCTGAAGATTGTGAAAGTGGAAACTAATGACGGATCACATCCTTCCACTTCCCTCTGGAAAACACCATCAAATATCAAACATCTTTTATTCCTCAAGCTCCTGCATTTCACACAGACGTTCAACTCAAACCTTCTTATATCACAGGGAAGAACTATACTCCTGTCCTGTCCAGCTGGAAATGATATTTCGTCTGTGGAGATATGCATCTATGCAGCGGGGTTCAGAGAAGTTCACGTGTCGCAATCACACAGGGTGTGCACACACACACGCGATTAGCGGTGACGTCATGCAGCTGTGCGTGCGACGACCTGATCGCATGTCAATCAAAGGTATGCAAGTGTAACAACGACATAGTTTGAAAATATTTATTTACATTTTGAAATACATTTGACATTTAACGGTTTAACATGTCATTTAAAATGTAAGAAAGACTCTCCCTTTTAAAATCTTTGTTTCATATTTACACACATTTTGTGAATCAAAGTAAAAAAAAAATTAAGGCTTTAGAATGATTTATAAACACACACAAAAAAAGTAAAACACTTTACAATAGGGTTCATTAGTTAATGTATTATCTAACATGAACTAACAATGAGCAATACATTTTGTTACAGTATTTATTAATCTTTGTTAATTTTGGTTAATAAAAATACAGATGTTCATGTTAGTTCACAGTGCATTAACTAATGTTAACTAATACAACCTTTGATTTTAATAACGTATTTGTAAATGTTGACATTAATATTAGCTAAGATTAATAAATGCTGTAGAAGTGTTGTTCATTGTTAGGTCATGTTAACTAAGATAGTAAACTAATGTTAACTAATGAACCTGTGTGTAAAGTGTTACACAATACAATCCTGACTGAGAACAATAAAGCCCCCCCCCCCCCCCCCCCCCCCCCCCCAAGTTCCTCGCAGTTTAAACAAATTGTTCATAAATGTAAAAGACAACTTTTACTTAAGATCAGAATCTGAGGCAGAAATAGAGCAGATCTTTGGAAAACTATCTAAGAAAGTGTTTTATTTGCTGGATGAAGAAGAAACGGTCACTGCGACAAACATCAGCGCTTAAGATGAAGCTATATTCAGATTGATCTGGTCACAGTAGAAAGTGTGTTTTCAGCTCTGTCAGTTTCAGTGCAGTCCGACACACACACACACACACACACACACACACACACACACACACACACACACACACACACACACACACACACGTGACACTCCAGGAGATTTGGTGAATGTCCTCTGTCTTATTGCTAATGATAATGGCCAAACATGAACAGGGTCCAAAAGTCTGAGAGCTCTAGATGTCGATGCTCATTTCTCTGTAGGATCAGCAGAACTGTTGATGTGTTCTGGACTGACAGAACCTGCGGATCAACATGTCAGATTCTCCTGAGCAAGTCTGAACTTCAGTAGAAGCAAAAAAGCCTCTTTGAAATCATCCTTCCCTCGGCTCATTTTGACACGGAATTTAAAAAAAAATTTTTTATTGAGTTTAATTGACTTTTTTAAAATGGATTCGAGGAGTTTTGTGGTTGAAATTTTTAAAAGTAACAAATCCTTCCCTCACGGTCGATCTGACTCCCGTAGGAATGAGTGGAATGTGAGGAATGCTTCAGTACACATAGAAAAACTGAAAAATGCTCAAACTTTACCAAAACATTATTTTATAATCTACATGTGTATCTGAATGCACACTGAAGAGAACCTGACTTTAGGACCCAGAGGAGCAGCTCATTTACTCCATATAGAGATATGAGGCCATCTAGAGTCATGAAATATCATGAAATATTATTATTTTTCCCACAAGAGATCGGCAAAGACTCCCAAGATATTTAGAGCTGAATTAAAAGGGTTATGCATGAAATTGTGAGTTATTTTGAATTTTGAAAGTCGAAAGAATGTGAGAAATGTGCTTACATTTTTATTTATTTATTATTTATTAATCAAAAATTGTTTAAAAAAATATTATCCAAATGAAATAAAATAAGCTTATAGAAATAAAAAAGGTATAATTTTAGGGCTTCGGGTCACTTTGACTTTGACTTTAATAGTTTATTTATTTTGCTTTATTTGAATCTTTACAGGTTTAAAGGAGAATAAATCCCTGACTTGCAGTGCGATCTCAGACTTTTGAACACCACTGTATTCAGTTAAAAAAATGAAATATGGAGTGTCACTTCTATGTCCTTGGCTTTGCTGACGCAGATCTTCACAGTGGAACTGCCCTGTTTCGCTGGTCTTGAAAGCCAGAAACAAATGTCTGTGGAATGAGTTCAGGATCAGGACCAGGACCAGGACCAGGACCAGGATCAGGATCTGGAGTTCAGGATCAGACTCAGGCTCTGGATCAGGACCAGGACCAGGACCAGGACCAGGACCAGGCTCACTAGTACAGGTCCCTGATGATCTCCTGCAGGAGCGGGTGAAGGCACCAGTCCGCCTCGGTCTCCTTCATGAGTGTGATCAGCTGCACGTGGTCCGTCACCAGCTGGCGCAGGTCCGTCATCTTCTGCAGGACTTTAGCGAACAGCTGCAGAGAGTCCGGATGGTTGGTCTTCAGCTGCAGCTCCAGAGAGTGAAGAACCGTCTCCTGAAGATCCTCGATGGGCTTGACGTTCAGCAGTCCGGGTCGATCTAGCACAGGGACACAGCGCTTCGTTTAAACAGAATCACGGAAAACTCTCAATCTCATGCAAAGATTCGCTTCAGGGTCTACAGTCCATCATATTTTAATAGGAATTTTATCCATTTTGACATTTTATCCATAAACATTTTAATGAAAATATGAATCCACAATGATTTCATTTTTAGTAATCCAAAAACTACCACAATGAATGCTTGAAATTTTACTTTACAAATGTTCTCTGTAATTTAAATCATTTAAAATAATTATAATGAAAAAATATAATAAAAATTATTTCAAATACTTTATCTTTTTAATATAATATAAATAATATTAGAATTAAAATTAAATTAAAATTAAAAATTCATTCTCTTCATTACCCAGTGTTAATTAGTCACTGATATAGTTTTGATTAATAATATTTAATATAATTTGTATTAATTTATAATTAATAATATATATTTTTTTATCATGATAGTTTTCATTAATATTTTGAATTAGATTTCATGTTATAATTTCTGTTTTTATTTTAATTTCAGTTAGTAATTGTGTAAATTTTTAAAAAGTTGCTGCCTTATATTTTTACGTACAGTCGACTTGGACAAAAGTCATCTCAACTTAAATTGCATTAAACTGACTTGAATCTTGCATAACTTAAAAAAAGGATTGAAAACGACTTAACTCATTCTGATGAGTTAAAGCAATGTAAAAACACACGTCGTTAAAACTGCTGGCTTGTTTCAACACAACTTTGGGTCAGATATGGACAAACCCAGCCGTTGGGTTAGATTTTTAAATTACATTTTTAACCCAACATTTGGGTTTGTCCATATTTGACCCAAATGTTGGGTTAAAACAAGCCAGTATATTTTAGAGTGCATCATTTTTTAGTGATAATGATCAGAGTTGAATCTAAGCCTGGTTTGTGGCCGAGCTTGTGGTCGGACCTGAAGGTTAATGCTATCTTTGAATCATCTTTATGGTTAGATGGTTAAACTGGAGGAGATTTTATGGATTTCAAAAAAATATAATGCCATTCTCTGCCATTATAAAGCTTGGAAGAGCAGGACATATTTTAATATAACTCTGATTGTGTTCGTCTGAAAGAAGAAAGTCATATACACCTAGGAAGAGGGAGAGTAAATCATGGGCTAATGTTAATTTTTGGGTGAACTATCCCTTTAATGCTATCTTTGAATGGTATTGGTGAGATGGTTAGACTGTATGAGATGTGTGTGTTTCACCTCCGCTCAGGATGATGACGGCGAGGAACAGCGCCATGTCGCTGTCGTCCAGCTCCAGCATGTTGAACTTGACGGAGAACTCGAACTTGGGCTCCATCATCTCACAGAAGGGTTTGCGCAAGCTCTTGACGAACTCGCGGGTCATGAAGATCTGGCCGTAGGAGATGAGCGTGCCGTCCTTGTTCATGAGCGGCGCCATCATGATGATGAGCACCTCGATCACGCCGTACTTCAGGAGCGTCACCTGGTCGTTCAGGTCCAGGTTCACGAAGCCCGGGATGCTCTTGGCGAACTCGGTGACTTCGCTGACGGCTTCGGCCGATCTCGACTGGCAGCTGTGGAAGAAGCGCAGCTCCACTTCGTGAATGACTCCCATGTCGGATCTCCGGTGTTCCTGCATCGGCATCTGCCGGGAGTTGATCATGTGCTCGCCTTCCATCAGGGACTTCATGTCGTGGATCACGAAAGGCTGTGAACGAGAAGAACGTCATGAGCAGTTGAATCTAAGACCCATCTCTTCTCCACTGCTTTTAACTGTTCTTAAACATGTGGTTTATTTAGTGTTTTATGGTGTTTGTCTATATGTTTTGTAAGGTTGGGTCTGTAAAGCACTTCGGCCAACTTGTGTTGTTTTTGATTGATTTTGTGTTGATTGATTGAATCTGCTTCCTCTAAGAAAGATGCAGCTGGTCACTTAATAATGTTGGGTTAAAACAACAACGAGTAACCCAACTATCCGCTGGTATAGCACCTTCCCAACTGTGGGTTATTTTAATCCAATGCATTGGGTTATTACTGGAAATTACCCAACGATTTTAAAAAATGACCCAACATTTTTGGAAAATAACCCAACATAATGACCCAATATGTGTAACCCAACGTTTTTTACTGTGTGTAAACAGTGCAGTCCAAGAACATATTTTCTATGAACGAGTCCAAATGCTTCAATATGGTGTTGGACTGGGACTCGAGTACTACCACACGGGTTGTAAACATTATGACAATATGGCCTCTTTAAGAAAGGCACTACATTACGCTCTTCCTCAGAGTCTTGATGTTGTTCCAGGCTCGACTAGAACAGGTTTTCCTGCTTGAATGTGGATTATTCTCCTCATATTCTCCATTGTTGCGGCTCCTCTCTTCCCAGTCTGTCAGTAACGCTCTGTTTACTTCCTGTCTCTATGAAGCCCCTCCTTCTGAAAAGCACACTGTGCTCTGATTGGTCGGCTGGAGCAGTGTGTTGTGATTGGTCGAGCGCTTCGAGTGTGTTTGGGAAATGTCCCGCCCCTTACCATAACCTCCAGTTTAACACACTACTAACTAACTCAACCAGGCCCCCGCCCCTTTATTCTGCGCATTAATTATTCAAATGAGGAAGAAACTCAAGACTACACTGGAGGCGTTTCAGGCGTTCAGAAACACTGACACTGATATAGAGAAGAACTGGAGCTTTACATGATCACACAGCAACATTACACACTAAACACAGATGAACATGGACAAAAGCACAACAGCTCCTCTTTAAAATATAACAATGCATGTCTTGTCATTAGTTGAATATGAACTTCTCAAGGTTTCTCTCAAGTGCTTTTTAGACTCAAAACATGCAGGTAATCATAAGTATGTGTATCATGTCAGACTCCAATTCCTAACACAAGGGGCGCTATAACGCACCCGGAGAAACGGTCTAAACTAAAGGTTTTCTCTGTCAGCTCAAGGTCAGAAGTATCTTGTTGAACAAGTTTGTTTTATCTACAGTAGGTGCACTGAACAAGAACTTGGTGTAGGTGTTCCTTTGAAACAATTTGCACTCATTTTCTTTACAGTGCAGCTGATGCATAAAACATCCAGTGTAATGAAGCAATATTATATAGAACTTTCTTTTTAGCGCTTGCAAAATTAAGTACTTATTCAAGAGCTTATGATATTTGGGACGCAGCCATGAAGGAACCTCTAGCGCCCCTTGAGGACCGGAGTTATTACAACAGGACTGTGAGCTCTCGGTGTTTACTCTCGGATTAGAACATGTAACAAAACCCAGTAATATTGTGGAATATTATTGTAATGTAAATCATCTGTTCTCTATGTGAATATACAGTAAAGTGTAATGTATTCCTGTGATCAAAGCTGAATGTTCAGCATCATTACTCCAGTCTTCAGTGTCACATGATCCTTCACAAATCACTCTAATATGATGATTTGATGATACATTTATGATTATTATTATCAGTCTTGAAAACTGTCATATTTTTGCCGAAACTGATACACTTTATTTTCAGGATTCTTTGATGAATAGAAAGTTGAAAAGAAAAGCATTTATTTGAAATAGAATCTTTTAGAACATTAAACACTACCGTTCAAAAGTTTGGGGTCAGTAAAGAAAAATTGTTCAAAACTGTTTTCAACATTGATAATAATCATAAATGTTTCTTGAGCATCAAATCCTCATATTAGAGTGATTTCGGGAGGATCATGTGACACTGAAGACTGGAGTAATGATGCTGAACATTCAGCTTTGATCACAGGAATAAATTATACTTTACTGTATATTCACATAAAAAACAGTTATTTTAAATTGTCAAAATATTAAACAATATAACCGTTTTTTTTTTTTTTTTGTAGTTGTAGTTTTGATCAGATAAACACAGCCTTGGTGAAAACATTAATAATCTTACTGATCTGAAACCTTTGACTGGCGGTGCGTGTCAATACTCTGGTGTTTCCTTCCTCAGTCTGTTCCTTTAAATATGTCTGAACCGTGGTGTGCATGTTTCCCTCGCAGAGAGCAGATGTTTGATACCGTTCACAGCGTTAGTCTAAACACACATCTAACAGCCTTGCTCATATCTCAGCTAAACACACGTGACGCCGGCGCTTTTACACTCATTTCTGTCAACAAAGTGTTCAGTGGAGAGGCTATAATCATTATTGCTATGTTTATATGAATAAAATGGTAACACTTTACAATAATGTTCATTAGCTAACATGAACTAATAATGAACTACACTTTATACAGCATTCATTAATCTCTGTTAATGTTAATTTCACCATTTACTAATACTTTATTAAAATCTTGTGAACATTAGTTAATGCACTGTGAACTAACATGAACAAACAATGAACAGCTGGATTTTTATTAACTAACATTAACAAAGATTATTAAATACTGTAACAAATGTATTGCTCATGGTTAGTTCATGTTAGTTAATACATTAATGTTAACTAATGAACCTTATTGTAAAGTTTACCGATATTTTTTTTTTAAATGTATTCTTTAAAATAATTGCAATATTATTATTTAATGCAAGTGTTATTGATATATTTTTAAGTGTCAAAATAAATTTTGGGGGCCAATGCATATAATTTAATAATAAATTTATATTAAAAAAAATATTTTAATATTAACCAGTAAATAAGTCTTTCATTTTAGGAATGTTCTTGAAATAATCTCAGAGTGAAACATGTCAGTTATGATTGCTCATGCACAGCAACACTGTATATGATGAAAGCATTGCGTGAGAATGAGATTATCTGTGTTTTCACCCGTCAGAAACCTGAATTTCTGCCTAGGTTTCACTTCAAGTGCACTTCATGAGCGTCTAGACAGCGAGGGAGCGACCGACCATGGGTTTGAATGTCTGCATCTGTGAAAGGTCAAGAGCTGAACATTTAAAGAGCACAAATTCTGCTGTTTCCTTCTGTGTTTAGTGTGTAATGTCTCATACGTTTGATCATGAAGAAGCTCCAGTTCTTCTCTATATCAGTGTCTGTGGAACGCCTGAAACGCCTCCAGTGTAGTCTTGAGTTTCTCCCTCATTTGAATAATTAATGCGCAGAATAAAGGGGCGGGGCCTGGTTGAGTTAGTTAGTAGTGTGTTAAACTGGCGGCTATGGTAAGGGGCGGGACATTTCCCAAACACACTCGAAGCGCTCGACCAATCACAACACACTGCTCCAGCCGACCAATCAGAGCACAGTGTGCTTTTCAGAAGGAGGGGCTTCATAGAGACAGGAAGTAAACAGAGCATTACTGACAGACTGGGAAGAGAGGAGCCGCAACAATGGAGAATATGAGGAAAATAATCAACATTCCAGCAGGAAAACCTGATCTAGTAACATCATGACTTCCTAAGGCCTCGTTAAATGATGCAACAGATCAGATGTAGTTAAAGCGTCCAGACTCACGGCGTTGTCGCTGGTCTTCCCTGAGAGAATGGCCCTGGCCTTGGCTTTGGTCAGGGGGAAGTACTTGAGATAGGACTCGTACAGGAGTCGGGCCAGCGCTCTGAGATCCGCAGACTCCGGGTGCATGTGGTCCACGTCACTCGAGAACTCGGCCAACAGCTTCTCCTTCTCCGCCTGAGGCATTCGACCAAAACGAATGGCTGGGAAAAAAGCAAACAAACAGACAGTTGAAAACCCCCAAATCCCAGATCCATCATGCTGGGAGTCTTTGCTCAACGTCTCGGTCTGTGGGGATGTGTGTGTGGGAGTGTGTTTTCAGTGTTTCTGCATGTTAGCGCGGGTCATTATGACCGATTCAATACATTCTTCAGTGCTTTTATTCTGACACTAAAATGGAAAATGGAGTGTTTATACTAAAAACATTTTTTACTCATAAATTTCACAAAAACAATAAAACATTCAATTAAACGTGAAATCTTCTCCTGTAATCTTTTTTTTTATTTAATTTGTATTGACCCAATATTTATCATGGTGTGAAAATATATTCAGTGTATTAATATAATTTTAGACATTGAGACACACCCTGATTATAGATTTAATAATCACCTGAAGAACAGGAGTCCGCACTGAAATAAAGCATCTCTGGACCAACTATACTCCATTCGTTTCCTTCAAATTATTGACCGAATTTGGTTCAAATTGATTCGTAAATTTTGAATAAATATTAATTTAGGACAAAAACATTTATAGAAAAAAAAAAAAATTCTCTTAATATATTTTCTTTGGGCATAAGCCAAAATGTTACTTAATTTCACCATAAACAAAAGGTAAATTAGCAATATTATGCATGTAGAATTTCCACTTAAGATAAACCTAAAAACATTTTGTTAGTCAATGTTCAATTTAGTTTACTCACTATAAATAAAGGCATCTTTTTGCTATCACTCTTAAAAGTAAAAGTTCAAAAGGGTTTCACAGCAATGCCGTAGAAGAACCACTTCTGTTTCCCTGAAGAACCTTTCAGTGATCAGGTCTTAAAAGAACCTTAGTGTGAACAACATAAAGCCAATAAAGAACAGTTATTTTTAAGAGTGTATACAAATATGATTTAAACATATTTATTTAGTTTGTTTCTATGGGAGTGTTATTTACACTCTTAAAAAGACACATAGTAACAGTTGTATTTAGAACCGTTCTCTGCTACAACGTGTCTGATTTTAGGGTTCTTTATTCACACCTTTTTGTTTTTAAATCTGTAACTGTCAAAATAGTTTCAAAGCCCCTCATCATTACTGAAGCTCGAGCATCAACACACTCCTTCACATCCTTTTTTACATTTATATATATATCATTTTCACTTTCAAATTGTAACTTTGTTTTCTTTCTCCTTTCAGTGTTTGTAAGTGTGAGTCGAGGATTCTTTTCTCTTCTTCTCCACTAAACAAGTCATTGTATTTATGAAGAGTTTTCAGTTATTTCTTGGGCTTATGCATAAACATGCCCAGTTACCAAAACATGAAACCGATCCCATGACTTTGATCCCTTTTAACTTTGGGAAGGGTCACCTATCTGTCCATTCACAATACGTTTGGCCATCACAAACTTAATAGCTTTTACTTGAAGCAAATGAAAGAGACACAACCTCATAGAGGACTGGAAGACATTTCACTTTTTGGTTCTATTTTGTGTTGTGTGTTTGTATTTATTCATGGTCACTGTCAGTTATCGTTTATTAATGTATTCAGCTAATAACTTGTTAGGTCACTGT